>CAUYPK010075001.1:0-17921 GCA_963574355.1 Loris lydekkerianus
TGCAGCCTCTTGCCAGTTTTCCACTGTTTTTGTCCTCCTCCTGGGGTCCAGAAGTCCCGTTCTGGCTCCCTATATCCTCAAAGGGATGATCATCGGCCGTTCCCACGGGCCAGAGATGCCTGGAGTCTTGTCTCCCCAGACTCGCAGTGCCCAGTTACAGGGAAGCTGTTACTTTGTCGCCATCTTTAATCCAATCTCTCTTTCCGTTTTCTTGAGGAAGGCTTGCAATGCTATAAATGGCTTAGGACTGCCTTTGCTGTATCCCTGAGGTTCTGATAATTTGTGTCTTCATTGTTGTTTCATTTGAAAAATATGGCGATTTCCTTCCTAATCTCGTCTATATCTCATCTATCTTTCAGCATAAGGTTATTTAGCTTCCGTATGGATATGCAGATTCCTGCTGTTAGTGAGTTCAACTTTTATTCCATGATGTTCTGAGAAGATGCAAGGAATAATTTTTATTTATTTAAATTTGCTGAAGTTAGATTTATGGCCTAGGATATGGTAGATTTTGGAGTATGTTCCATGGGCTGATGAGAAGAATGTATATTCAGTTTTGTTAGGATGAAATGTTGTGTAGATGTCTGTTCAGTCCAGATGTTGAATGGTTAAGTTTAAATCTAAGATTTCTTTGTTAGCTTCTTTTTGGAGGATCTATCCAGAATGGATCCAAAAAGGATCTATCCAAAAAGGATCTATCCTAAAAGGATCTAAAGGGGTGTTGAAATCTCCAACTACTTTGGAACTGGAGGAAATCAAGTTGCTCATGCCCGTTAGAGTTTCTCTTATAAATTGAGGTGCGTTGTGGTTGGGTGCATGAATATTAATAATTGAGATCTCATCATATTGTGTATTACCTTTAACAAATATGAAGTGTCCATCCTTATCCTTCCTTATTTTGGTTGGTTTATAGCCTATTACATCTGTGAATAGGATTGCAACGCCTACTTGTTTGTGCTTTTCATTTGCCTGGAGTATAGATGACCATCCCTTCACCTTGAGTCTATATTTGTCTTTTAATGTCACCTTGAGTCTATATTTGTCTTGTATGCAGCAAATATCTTGCTTGAGTTTTTGTATCCAGTCAGCCAACCTGTGCCTCTTATATAACAATTTAAACCATTCACATTAATTGAGAATATTAATAAGCCTTTCAAGAGTCCGGTGGACATTTTTAATCCTTTTGCAACTGTGGATGTTGTAATTTGATAAAAATTTTCTGGGTGGGTTTACTTTAGTGGTGGAGGGTTATGCTGGTCTTTATGGAGGATAGGTCTGAGAATATCCTGGAGAGCTGGTTTAGTTATGGCAAATTTCTTGGCATGTGTGGAAAGTTCTCCTTCATAATCTCATGGAGAAGAGACTCTGTACCTTGTGAAGCCACTTCTTCGCTTTCAGGGATCCCTATAAGGCAAATATTGTTTTTCTTTGAATTATTCCAGAGCTCTCTGAGAGAGTGATCTGTTTTTGCTCTCCATTTCTTTTCCTCTCTGAGAGTTTGGGAGCAATCAAAAGCTTTTTCTTCAATTTCAGAAATCCTTTCTTCTGCTTGGTCTATTCTGTTACTGAGGAATTCTACTGTGTTTCTCAGATCTTTGAGGGATGCAACTTCTTGTCTCAATGTGTCAAAATCTTTGGTCATTTGGTCTTTGAATCAGTTGAATTCTTGAGGCATCTTTTGGGTTTCTGCTTGGAATTCTAATTCGATATTATTTGCTATCCAGATTCTGAATTGAATTTCTGACATTTCAGCTATTTGTTTGTGCATGGGATCTTATGCTGTGTCTGCCCCCATTGATCCTTGGGGGAGTTGATCTACTCTGATTATTCATATTGCCTGTTGATTTTGCCTCATGATTGTTTTTCACCATTGCCTCTGGCTAACCTCAGAGTTGGGTAGGTGTCTCTCCAACATTCGACCCCAGTGGGATCACTCTATTGTTGCTGGATCTTTGTAGGGAGTGACCCTGTGTAGCTCCTCTGTGCCTGCCCCAGCCAGGGAGTTCTGGTTGTGGGAGCAGCTCCAGAGTGTGACACACCCGGATCCAGCAACAGGGCGGGGGGTTGTGCACATGGTTCTGGGAGTGCCTGGCACTGTGCCCTCAGTGACTTTGGCACAGAGGGCCCAAGGCTTCAGCAGTCTCTGGCCAGGAGAAGGGCTCTGCGCAGAGGCAGGGAGTGCTCCGGAGGGCACGTGGCTACCAGAGTCCCTGGCCAGACAAGCATGCCTGTATGGAGGCAGGAAGGGTACAGGAGGGAGGACGCAGGGTTGCGCGGCTCGTGGAGTTTCTGGTCAGGGTGTGCGGAGGCCCAGCGGGCACAGGGCATGGGGTGCGGTGTGGTTCTGGCCCTGCTTGTGGGTCGCAGCGCAGCTCTTACCCCGGTCTGGGCAGGTGCTGTTCATGGGTCATGGAGCAGCTCCTCTGGAGGTCCGGGCAGGCCCCATCCCAGGTTGTGGGTCACAGTGCAGCTCTTACAGAGGTCCGGCCGGTGCTGATTGCAGGTCGGTCGCAGCTCTTATGGAGGTCTGGGTGGGCGATGATCGTGTGTCCTGGTGCAGCTCTTACCAGGGTCCGGACGGGTGCCAATCATGGGTCATGTTGCAGCTCTTACGGAGGTCCGGTAGGCCTTTGCTTCTATTTATATAGTAAATTACATTTATAGATTTGTATATGTTGAACCATCCTTGCATTTCTGGGATAAAGCTCACTTGGTCATGGAGTGGTAAGTTTTAAATTTTATGTTCAGAGTGGAGAAAAACTTACACTTTGGAAATGGGGATTATCAGTTTTTCAGATTTCTGTTAGAAATTAATAGCTAAAAACTAAGTTTCATTCATGACTAATTATGGGAAAAGGTGATGGAGACAATGTTTTAGAAACAGTTGCCTTAAAATTTCTTTTTTGTTCCTTAAATCAGGCATGAGCATCATGTGCTTGGAATTGACAAAAAAATTAGAAACATGCTCTCCAGGCAAATGTTACTGACACTTTAGCATCTCCACCTGGGGATTTTGCTGATGTGGAATGGTTTATTTAGTCAGTCTAAGGTAGAGCCCAAGATTCTGCATTTCTTATTTGCTGCTGCTGTTTATTCATGGACCAGCTTTGATAGATTCCAAATGACCAGGTTCCAAAGAAATAGAGCAGTTCTTAAACTTTGCTAATCATTAGAATCACCTGGGAATCTTTCTAACATAGTGATGCACACCTCACACCTCATACCAATTAATTCAGAACACCCCAAAATGGGACTGAGGCAGCAGTGGCTAAGATTCCCAGGTGGTTCTTGTCTGCAGTAATCTGTGTATAAATGAACTCCTCAATTCCCATTGCTAAATCATATCTCTACAATCAGTGCAGCCCTGCTAAGGAAAATTGCTAACATACTTATTACTAGTGACTTACACCAATCTCCCTTTATCACATAATCTTCTACTTTCTGAATCTCTTTAACTGTCTTCTTGAAAGGAAGCATTTTCTTGCTGTCTTGGTTAACCAAAGTCACCCCTGTCTTCAGTATCTTTTTGTGTAGGTTTCCCTCCTTTCTGTTGAACTTTCCTGGTTTTATCTAATTTCAGGAGGATGCTAGGAAAAGAGTTTTCTACTTTCAGCACCTAGTTTTTATATGTAGTAGATGCACGGGACATTGTTTTTGAACTATACCTGATGACTTTTGGTCATTGTTCAAATCCAGACTGCCATCAACTGAGGCTTGGAAAGGTAAGGTTACAGTCCGATTGGAATTCTTGCTCTACCTTTCGTGTCTGGCAGCACAAGGTATAAAACTTTGCAAATTTCTTTTAAGATTTCTCTGAGTTTATCTCAGTGCTAGGATTTGTATAACATTCTGAAAAAGGTTTGCTTGCCCCTCAACATTATTGTGTATTTCCATACATTATTATTTGTGATTGGGTTGTATTATATAATCATACTTACCAAAGGTGTTTATTAAAATGTCATGCAGTTATTTCCTTATTTACATGTAGGCATAAATTTCAAAAGAAACAATAATCATGAGTGCTTACCACGCCAAAGTGGAAATATATTTGGTTCTTCTCAGTGCCTAGACCCCATCCTTGGACAGTTCAGTTTCAAAAGTCTGGAGAGGCTCTGTCTTCTGTATTTTGAAAGTATTTTCTAGGCAATTTTATCTAGTGATTTAAGAACTACTGTTAAGAGAAACTCCTCAGTCTAAGAAAAGATAACAGAAAGGAGGTAAGAAAAGAGACACAGCAAAGGCACGACAGCTCTTTTATTTGTAGTATTCTATCTGCTTAGCAAACATGTCCAAATTATTTTGGTTCACAGAAAAAGTTGGGGATTTTTCTTCCACATCATGAAAACTAGACAAAATTTCCAAGATAAAAACCTCAAATTAATTGATTTGTATATAATTTGATAAAATGTATCATAATTAGCAAGCATATCCCAGATATATTTGTTTTAAATTATATGTATAGAAATGCCTTAGCTGTTTGCTTGACTAATTGACTAATTGATTGCTCAGAATTTCATAGCAGTTTTACCTGTAGCTCATGGTACAATTATTATGTGTTTGAAAGAAAGTTGGCCTCATCATGGAATAGTAAACAGAGTGAAAGTTCGAGCCAATATCCAGAAAATTAGAAAAGTTGAATAAATGGAATTTTCTGTGTGCCTGACTTTTAGAAAAAGCTATTGCTATTAGGGATTTTAATTTAAAAAGCCGTTTCCCAGTAGGCCAATGCATGTCCAGCCCTATAAGCCTAAACTCTTTAGCCTGGCTTCCAAAGCGCTTTTGAGCCATGCAGCCTTACTTGCTGCCCAATGTTGCCATCCCTCTTACGAGTGCTGGCTGTAGTTCCAGAAAGGCGAAGCTGGTGGTTTTCTGGAAGCATTATACTCCCTGAGCCCCCCATGATTTTGGTTATCAGTATTCCATTTCCTGGAATGCTTGCCATCTTACTTTGTTTGGGCTTCTATAACAAAAGTCAAAACAAAACAACAACTCCAAATCCCATACACTGGATGTCTTATAAGAAGCAGAAATTTGTCATCCACAGTTCTGAAGGCAGAAGTCCAAGATCAAGGCATAGTAGATACAGGTGTCTGATGAGACTGCTTCCTAGTTTGTAGATAGTGTCTTCTAGCTGTGTCCTCATTGGTGGGAGGGGTGAGCAAGCTCCCTTGAGCCTATTTTAGAAGGACACCGATGCCCACATAACCTAATCACCCCCCCAATTCCCTACTACCCTATGCTATCACCATGGGGGTTAGGATTTCAACATATGCATTTTGAGAGGTCACAAGCATTCAGACTATAGCATCTGTCTTGCTCTGTTCTTTCATGGTAAAGATTTAAACCAATTAACAGATTTTCTGGGGATACCATTCCCTCTCAGAGGTAGGGGTTTCCCATGCTTTCATATTTATCCTGCACGTACCTCTAATTATGGCAGTTCCTACATAGAGGATCATAGTTTCTGGGACCTCATCCACTGAGCTCATTGTTGGCCGGGACTATTTCTTATTGTTCTCCAGATTTCTAGTGGATTTGACATATAGTGGATGCTAAGTGGACGATATAATAATAATAATACCATTTGGAAAGATTAATTTCAACACTTTAATAACAGAAGTAAATTTTCAATTTTCAGATAACTAGAATATTGTATTGTCAAACTTTCAAAAGGTAGAGTGACTATTTCTTGAACATTTTATCTAATTCAAATTTTATAGTATAATGCTTATAAACTACAAACTGGAAAGATTATATCTGAAAAATGAAAATGTTTACATTGAGTAAATATTAGAGAGGAGTGTGAAAGCAAGAAGAGACCAGCTCCATTAACTCAGCACCCTCTTATTAATTAGGTAACATGCTCAACTCTGGGAACACAAAAATTACTTTTTTTTTTTTTTTTTAGTTTTTGGCCAGGGCTGGGTTTGAGCCTGTCACCTCTAGTATATGGGGCCGGCACCCTACTCCTTTGAGCCACAGGTGCCACCCTATAAAAATTACTTTTTAAGGGTCTTCACTTAGCTTCACAGATGTTCCCCATTTAATAGTAGATGGAGTTCTGAACAAACATCCATATGGTTGAATAAACTTCTCCTGACTATCCAAACGTTAATCCACCTAGAGCTTGAGATTATTTTTAGTTTCCCTATGATTCAAAAAGATTTTTCTTTATTTCAAAATATTCCAGGGGTACTAATGTTTTTTGTTGCTTGGAGACCTTTTGTAGAATTTCGGTTGAGTCTTTTAGTGTCCCCAACACCCCAATAGAGTTCATTGTATCTAATAGGTGGGTTTTTACCCCCCTCTTCCTCCACATTGCCCCATTCTTGATTTCCAATGGCCTTTACATCTCTTTGTGCCAATGTGTGCCCGTTGTTTAACTCCCAATTATCTGTGAGTACATGTGGTTGGTTTTCCATTCCTGAGATATTTCACTTAGGATAATGGTCTCTAGTTCAAACCAAGTTGCTGCAAAAGACATTACTTCATTCCTTTTTTTATGGCTGAGTAGTATTCCATGGTATATGTATACACATTTTATTGATAGGCACTCAGTTTAATTCCACATCTTTGCTATTATTAACTCTCAAAAAGTTTTTTTTTCATTAATATACCTGCAAGTATATTATATTATACCTAATATAATGCTTAGTTTGCATTAAGAAAGCTGTTTACAGCTGGGCCCTGGGGCTCACGCTTGTAATTCTAGCACTCTGGAAGATCAAGGTGGGTGGATTGCTTGAGCCCAGGAGTTTGAGACCAGCCTGGGCAAGAGCAATACCCTATATCTATTTTAAAAAATATAAAAACTAGCTGGATGTTATAGTGGGCACCTATAATCCCAACTACTTGGGAGGCTGAGGCAAGAGGATTGCTTGAGCCCAAGAGTATGAAGTTGCTGTGAGTTATAATGACACCACAGCACTCCACCCAGGTGACAAACTGAGACTCTTTATTGAGTATCTCAATAAAGAAAGAAAGGCAATTTACCTACTCAACATGACTTTGCTTATTTCATACGGTATTGTAGTTATTGGGAACATCTACAAATGTTTGATAAATGAGCACACAGGCGGTAGATAGTATTCCCACTTTGACAGTTTGTGTCTTAATTGATTATGTTTAAATGGGTCACTGACTTTGTCCTCTCTTTGTAGATTTGGTACCCCTGGAGGATATTAATGAAATTGAGTGGTTTTGGTACCAGTTTTGTATGACAAGAAAATCTTTGAAGGAGCACATTGTCTGTAAATTAATTTAACTGCTTTTCAAAATGTTTCTCTTTCTCTAGATTTTAGTTCCAGTGCTTTCTAATAAGAACAACCATATATCCTGGTCCTGTTTTACTTCACAAGATATGGATTGTCACATAGAAGCCATGAAAAATAAGATGCATATTCTTAGGGGCAAAATGTCTGGAAGAACTCTTCTACCAATTCCCACTATTTTAGGAAAGATTGACCTGGATCAGAATTATTCAGAGACCAGGTATGTAACAATATGATACGTTTTCAGGAGATTAAAACGAAGAGCCAGCATACCCATTTAATACAGCACATCCAGCAAACTGGATGAAGTAGAGAATTATAACTACATCATATTTTTAAAATAAGCACAGAAACACCATGTGTATTTCCTTTCAAAATAGATTTTTTTTAAATGCCAACTGCGCATAAAGCTAACCATAACGACTTCCATGATGTGAACAACAGTATTCCTTTTAGTAAAGTGGTTTTTGAAGGTATGACAATGATTTAACAAGGCTTTTTTTTTTTTTTTTTTTTTTGAGGCAGAGTCTCACTTTGTTGTCTTTAGTAGAGTGCCATGGCATCATAGCTCCCAGCAACCTCAACTCCTGGGCTAAAATGATCCTCTTGACTCAGCCTCCCAAGTAGCTGGGACTTCAAGGTGCCCACCATAATGTCTGTCTATTTTTAGAGACAGGGTCTCACTCTTGCTCAGGCTGGTCTTGAACTCCTGCACAGGTAGAATTCAAACCATCTACCTGCCTTGACCTCCCAGAGTGCTAGGATTACAAGGTGAGCCACGGTGCCCAGCCTTAATAATGCTTTTTAATGTTAGAGATACATCAGTGGCCAAATAACATGATGGCACAACTCAAAGACCATAATAATGATGGATTTTCAAGAATTTTTATTTCTTGGATGGATGCATAAAATAACTGTTAAGTCCAAGTCTTACCTTTATTTGGATAAAATAATTTATGTTTGAATTATTTTATTTGTCATTTAAATGTTTGTAGGCTACAGTCAAATGAAAGGATGATACTCCATGCAATTGAATCTGTGGTTATTAAATGGTCACATCAAATCCAAGAAATTGTAGAAAAAGATTCGGTGCAGCCTTTGCTGAATGATTCTCACTTGACTCCGCAAACTGAGCTAGATTTCTGGACAATGAGGAAAGAGAATCTGTCATGCACTTATGATCAAGTGAGTAGATAGCTCTAGAAATGTTTGTACATTCAATTAGCAAAGTAGAACTGTAGAATTAGGTCTCTCGAGCAGCAATTTTCAATAATTTTAATATTTTAACACGCTGTATGACTTCATTTGTATGACTTAATAGACTGCTCTCTTTTCTTTTTTCCAAAATACTGTATTTATGATATGCACTTTTGTAATTAATGAGGATCAAAAGTAAGTTTGCCTTTATAAGAATATTTTGACAGCATTTGAGATCTTTGGAAATACTTCACTTCCCCTGTGACAGAGTGTGCTTCCCCAGGGAAATATTGAAGATTGTAATTAATCTAGTCAATTTAATTGATTCAGGAAGGAGCACAGTCTTGCTTAGCACAAACAAACAGCTTTGGAAGGGCTGACTTTTGATTCCTCTGCTTGCCATACAAATGAATGTTCTAAAAACTAACGTATTCATTCACATGTCTCTTGGAGGTTTTTCAGAACAGGTCGGGAAATTTTATATGGAAAAATTAATATTTTACATAGAGTAATATATAAGTTGACTTTAAAAAAAAATCCAAATTTTAAAACCCTAAATGCAAAATCAAATATGAACCTAAGGAGAAAAAAATGTATTTTTAAAGTTATTTTCATCTTGAAACCGGATAGCCCTTTTAATGTTAACTATTGAGCCTGTTGTGTACGTGAGTGGAATATAATTTGCTGGTAAATATTTTGTCACAGAATGCATGTATTTAGTATTTATTTTATAGTAAAGTTTTTTTTTCCCCCTTTTAATTTAGCTTCATGCTCCTATTGTCCTCAAAATGGTTAAGATCTTGAAAGCTAAACAGAGCAGCTATTTCCCCACTTTGAAGGACATTTTCCTGGCTGTGGAACATGGTAAGACTTGTTTCTCCCTTCTCCCTGGGGTCAGTGTCACGATCTGCTTGTGGTCTGGCTCGGCCTACTCAGCCTGGACATCTGCCCTTCCACCACGAGCATGTTCACGACCTGATTGCTCCCGGCTGTAGGAATGGTAAACTCACCTCACTCTTTGTACTTTATTCTCCATCTATATTGAACTAGGGGCCACCTGCCCAAGAGGCTCCCGATTGAAGTTTTAATTATCACAGAATGTGTGTGTGTGGAGGCGGGAAGGTCTTTGGTATTCAGCAGAGGGTAACTGAAAACCCTGGGCAGAGATTTTCTAATTAACAAGTTGGGCTGTGATTCACCAGTTCATATCCCTGAATGTGCTTGAGATCTACCCTTTATTTAGCTTACAAGCGCTAAGAGTTGTTGAAGTGTTGGTGAAGATTAAACATATGGAGCAGAGAGTCTGTTTAAATTTCAAACACATGCATGTTGTCAAAAACTGGAAATTATCAAATATATCTAGTTAAAAGTCTCTTCCTCATCCTGTCCCTTCCCTACCTAGTTTTAGTTCCACCCCCAAATAAGGACCTCCTAGTTTCCTGATTTCTGTTCTGTTTCTTTCTTTGTGCTTGTTCAAGCAAATACAGATATACACAATACTGAGGTTTTGTTTATTAATTTATTTATTTTGAGACAGAGTCTCACTTTGTCACCTTGGTAGAATACCATGGTGTTATAGCTTACAGCAACCTCAAACTCTTGGGCTCAAGTGATCCTCTTGCCTCAGTTTTTCATTTTTAGTAGAGATGGGGTCTCGCTCTTGCTTAGGCTGGTCTCTAACTCCTGAGCTAAGGCAATCCACCCACCTTGGCCTCCCAGAATGTTAGGATTACAGGAGTGAGCCACCATGCCAGGCCCTAATACTAAGGCTTTAAATAATAAAATGAGACGTAATACAATTTTTTTTCACTCATTTCTAACATTAAAAAAATGTCTTTTTATTTTTTCTTATATGACATTTGTAAGGTTAAAAAAATACTTAAAATTCACTTTGGGAATGTTTTGATACATCTTCAGGGATTTCTCCACGAATTTCATGTGCAAAGAGGGCCTGGGTAAGTGGGGGTTTTTGGGTGGGGGGCTCTGCCAGATCTGAATTCCTGTCCCAGCTCTGCCTACTGAGCGTCTTAAATTTACTAAGGCTTTGGTTTTTCATTGGCCATGCTGGCTTATGAATGTCTTCCTTGCAGAATTGCTGTGAGTTTGGTATTTCTCAACCGTATTACTATCAACATTTTGGGGCAGATAATTCTTCATTGTAAGGCACCATCTTACACCTTGTCACATGTTCAGCAGCTTCTGGCTTCCTTTTATCCACTGGCTCCATCTTGGTTGTGATGTCAAAAATGTCTCCGATGTTGCTTGATGTTCCCTGGGGATCTGCCCTAGCTAAGAACCACTGGATTAGGGATACATGTGTCATAAATACTACACAAGGGACTGGGCACATAGTAGGGATGCCCTTAATAAATAGCAGTTGGCATTTTTTACCTCTGTTAGTGTAAGATAAACATTTTCTGTTGATACATCTTCTATAGGAATGAATCTCAGAGGTCCTCAGAGCCTTGTGAGAATCTGGCCTGGAGATTCAGAAAAAACACTTTTCGGTAGATCTCAGGTAACCCAAACTCATGGTCAGTTAGAGGTAGAAGGCACTTCCCAAAGACATCCCCGAGGCTTGTGAAATCACCAGATGTGCTGATCACATTTTTAAGGGCACTTACCTACTCTTTAAATGCAATTATTTAATTTTAAAATTAACATCGATAAAGTACACTAACTTCAAAACATGAGTGCATCTGGAGGATAAAATACATCCTGAATCCATCCTCTTTCTTTTCAGGGTTTTACTGATAGGTGGACAGATTAATTGGTTACGTCTCAAGAAGACTAGTGTGTGCATGTGTGTGTGTTGGGGGGGAGGGTAAATTCCTGAATCCTGGTGACAGAGCTCCACAGGCGTTTGTTTTTGTCTTTTTTTTTTTTTTACATGAATCTTTTGGGATAACATAACAATTTACTTTGTTCCCTCCTTTCGTAAGTAAAACCTGTTCTCAGTCAAGGGTATTTTTAAGACTCAGGCGTGAAGTCTGATGGTTTAGGGTATATGAAAAGGATCAGTTTTAATCAGGAGAAAGCCTAGATTTGATTAAGCAGTTATTAATTATAGTTAAATAGTTAAAATATTCTTCATATCTATAGCATTTTTACAAAGTATTCCTTTCACCATGCTCCATACTTTATTTATTGAAGTTCATGAAATATAAAATTAACCTTTTTAAAGTGTGTAGAGAGAGAGTTTCAGTGGCCTTTACTATGTCCCAATGTTGTATAACTATTAACTCTTTCTAGCATAAAATATCTTCATTGTTATACTTAACAATTTTATGTTATATCATTATTAATTATTCAATAGGAAAAATTCTATGTTATTCTTATGGAATGAGACAATAAATTATTCATTATCAGGGAAATGCAAGTTAATATCACAGTGAGATATCACTTCATACCAGTGAGAATAGCTATTATCAAAAAATCAAAAAGATAAGAAACATTGGCAAGAATGTGGAGTAAAGGGGACCTTTGTACACTGTGGATGGAAGTATAAATTATTATAATCATTATGGAAGACAGCGTGGAGATTTCTGAAAAAAATAAAAATTACCATATGATTCAGAATTTCCACTTCTGCGATATAGCTAAATAAGTTGAGGCTGGGTACAGTAGTTCACACACCCAGAGTGTAATCCTAGCACTCTGGGAGGCTGAGGTGGGTGGATTGCTTGAGTTCAGTGAGCCCTGAGCAAGAATGAGACCTCGTCTCTACTACAAATGAAAAACTGAGGCAAGAGGATCACTTGAGCCCAAGAGGTTGCTGTGAGCTATGATGCCATAGCACTCTACCAAGGGTGACAAAGTGAGACTCTGTCTCAAAAAAAAAGAATTTGAAATCACTAGTTCAGATATCTGTACTCCCCTGTTAACTGTAGAGCTATTCACAGTAGCCAAGACATGGAATCAACCTAAGTGTCCATCAATGGATGAATGAATAAATGAGGTATACGTACACAATGGAATACTATTCAGCCGTTAAAAAGAAGTGAAGTTTTCCTGTTTAAAGTATTGAAGGATATTATGCTGAGCAAGATAAGCCAGGCACAGACAGTGAAATGTCTTGTGATCTTACTTAACAGGTGGAATCTAAGACAATCAACTGCCAACATGCAAAGAGTAGAAAGGTGGTTACCAGAGGCTGGGAAGTTGGGAAATGGAAAGACATTGGTCAAAGGGTACAAAGTTTCAGTTAGGTGGGAGGAATGAGTGTTTTGAGATCTATTGCCTAGTGTGGTGACTATAATAATAACATATATTTAATAATATATATTTTAAAATTGCTAAGAGTAAATTTCAAATGTTCTCACTACAGAAAATAAGTATTTGAGGTGATGGATATGTTAATAAGATTGATTGAATCATTCTACACTGCATACATATAGAATCATTTTGTACCAAATAAATATATATAATAAAAATAATTATATGAATAATTTGTATGAGGTACCTAGGAGAAATTAACATTCTAGTTGTGAAGCTTTGTAATCCAAGCCATAAAGTGATACCATCTTCATAGAGATGTTTTATTCCCATTGTTTCCACAGGGTTGAGTAAATTTCTTTAGACTCTAAGGGTGCTTTCCTACTGGGTTTTCATGTTTATTTATGCTGGGTGAGTAACAAGACCTGTGCTTTTCTGAATGGTTGTGTTACAGACACAAAAATCTTTTGGACATGGTGGCTCACACTTGTATTCCTAGCACTCTGGGAGGCCCAGGATGGTGGATCCCTTGAGCTCAGGAGTTTAAGATCAGCCTGAGCAAGAGTGATACCTCATCTCTACCATAATTAGAAAAATTAACTTGGAGTTGTGGTGGGTGCCTGTAGTCTCAGCTACATGGGAGACTAAGGCAGGCGGATCACTTAAACTCAGGAGTTTGAGGTTACTGTGAGCTAGGCTGATGCTAGGCACTCTAACCTGGGCAACAGAGTGAGACTGTGCCTCCAAAGGGAAAAAAAAAAAAAAACTTACAAAAGCTCATGTGTAGATTGTGAGATAAGTAATATAAAAGGATTTATATGGCAACCTTTGAGTGTAGCCGTGTGGTTTTACATAGTTCTTGTACTTGTAAAGTGAGTTTAGAAAAAGGACTGTGTCCCATTAATGATGGCTCTTTCTTTTCAGCTCTCCTCGAAGCCCAAGATGTGGAGCTGCACCTGAGACCTCTGAGGAGATACATTCAGGGTCTCCAGGAGATGGAATTGCCACAAACTCATATATTAATCGCCCCATTGTTTCATACCATCTGTCTGATCTGGAGTCATTCCAAGTTTTATAACACCCCTGTTCGGGTTATAGTTTTATTGAGAGAATTTTGTAATCTCTTCATTGACCAGGTATGACACCTATAAAACAGAAACAGTAAGAATCATTGCCATGAGGTAGGTTTTATTAGACTAGTGAAGAATAAACAATTGTAGTGTACGATAAGAACATCATTTTCTTTTTTTCCACCCATAAAGGACATTACCGGTAACAAAGGCCACAGGTGACTTTTTAATCCTAAATGACAAGAGAGTTTTGGAAATAAGCCAGATACAATCAAAGGACAAGAGGTTGCTGGTTTTGGTTGTTTACTGTCCTTCCTTTTTTCAAAGACATGCATGACAACTTCCAGTAAAAGACGGATCTGCATAGTACCTTCTTTGTAGGTTCCCTTTGGTTTCCCCAGAACATGGCTTGATAGAAGTCTCTTAGTTAAGGAAGTTAAGAGAACCTGGCCAAAAAAAAAAAAAAAAAAAAAAAAAAAATTATCCTAAGAAAATTGTAGTGGAATTGTATTGAAAGAATTTCGATTCATTGTTGACCTTTAAAAATCTCTTCTATAGTTTTTTCACTACTTTTTACTGAACTTATAAAATGTTTAGAAAAAAACAATTGGACCACTTGCCCCTCCTTTTTTATCCTTTCTGTGTGAACCATGGTTCTTCTGTGTTTGCAGTAACAGAGAATATTACATAATTTGGGAACTAAAGGATACTTGGATGCCACATAGTCCAGTGGTTCTTAGTTGGGAGTGAGTCTTAGCCCAGTCAGGCCGCCATAATAAGACATCATAGACATGGCAGCTTACACAATAGATATTTATGCCCTCATAATTCTAGAGGCCAGAAGTCTGAGATCAGCATACCAGCTTAGTTGGGTTCTGGTGAGGACCCACCTCCTGGCTTGTAGGCAGATAGGCTGCCTTCTCAGCGAGTCTTATAAGGCCACTGTCCCATTGGATTAAGACCCCATCTTTATAACCTCATTAAACCATAATTACCTCCTCAAGACCCTAGATCCAGATATAGCCATACTGGCAATTATGCTTTCAACTCCCAATTTGGGGGTGGGGAACACAATTCAGATATTTTTCAGATGAAGTAAAGGAGACTTGATGATATTTGCTCAATTTCCCCAAGAAGTTAGGAGGACAGCCACACTAGAACAGGGCTGCAGATGTGCAGTCTGGGATTTCTGGAGTACCACACTGAGTTGTTCATGTTTGCTTTTGCACGCTTGCTCTCTCTGCCTCGGAACAGATGGAGAGATATGCGAGAAGGGCTTCGGACTCGGATCAATCTGGATTCCAATCTAACTGAACCACTAAGGGTAGTTATGTCACTTTAGGGAGACTCAGTTTCCACATCTGTCCGTAGGGTTAATGCCTAGTCCATGGCTATTGGGAGGATCAAAAGAGAGAACCTACATGAAGTGTCTAGCGTGGTGCTTGGTATTGAACAGAGGCTCAGGAAAAGCTAGTTCTTTTTTTGTTCCTTTGCCCAGACTGTTGACTTATAAGCTAGTTGTAGCTATTGACAGGAAATATTATAACAATAGGTTACATGCTTGCTGTCTTTTATTATTGTCTCTGATTTTGTCCTGTTTCTGTTCCTCTGTTGTACAAAGTCAGTTTTGCTCTGTTGGTTTTTTTTTTTTTCCTTTTTTTTTTTTTTATTGTTTGGGATTAATTGAGGGTACAAAGAATTAGGTTATACTGATTGCATTTGTTAGATAAAGTCTCTAATAATTTTGTTCTGTTATTAAGCAAGTGCCCTGGGCCTAATGACTTGGATTGCCTTGTAAAGCACAGCGATCTTTGTTGCAGAGCCAAAACTATAACTGTCACTTCTCTCAAACCCTTTCTTAGGGACTGTTTTCTTGAGAATAATTAAAACTGTTTCACTGCAGAGCCCTCTACAGAGATGGCCATTCACTGGTAGAGATGGCTTATGAGAAGTCCTGCTCACCTTTAAGCCTGTAAACCTGGCCCCTAGCCTGTGTCAACAGCCAGAGCCTGCCAAGCTCCTGACAAAATAATGTAGCTGCTTCTGTTCTTCAGTCTGGCTTGTGTTCAAAGGTTTCAGTGACCTGATTTCCTTGATTCCCCATGTGGCAGATCCCACACTTTGTAGAAAATTGGTCCCAAGATGTTAGTGATCAAAAATCAGCAGTGAGCCAATTTTCATAGCTAGGTTCCCTAAAGAGCTAAACTCTTTCTCCTTCTCAATTGTTTGCTGTCTAATTTTATTTATTTTACATATTTATTTGACAAATACTGTATAGTACTTATTATTTTGCAAGGAACTTTTCTAAACCTGTTATAAAAATTTTTTAATTAGATCCTCATAGCAACACTATGACGTGGGTACTATTACTAGCTTTATTTTATGGGATGAAAAAAACTGAAGCCTAGAGAAGTAACTCTCCTAAGTTCACTCAGCGAGGAACTGATGGAGTTCTTACCCATTACTCTGTGCTCCATATTTTAAAATAACAGCTATATTTTTAATTATAACATAATACACGGTGTGCTAATGATAATTACAGAATATTCTTATTGTACATTTGTAACAATGGAAATAGTCCTGCAGTTCTTTTTTTTTTTTTTTTTTTCCTTGAGACCAAGTCTCAAGCTGTCACCCTGGGTAGAGTGCCATGGCATCACAGCTCACAGTAACCTCAAACTCTTGGGCTTAAGGATTCTCTTGCCCTCAGTCTCCCAAGTAGCTGGGCCTACAGGCGCCCACCACAACACCCAGCTATTTTTCGATTGCAGTTGTCATTGTTGTTCAGTAGGCCTGGGCCAGTCTTGAACCCGCCAGCTTCGGCATATGTAGCCGGCGCTCTACTCACTGGGCTACAGGTGATGAGCCAGTTCTATCACCCTAAAATTCACCATTTTCAATGTTTCCTTCTCCACAAGCTTGCACGTGTTATCATATACACAATATTTTTATTAGCTTCTTGAAAAATGATTTTGTTATTGCTAGATGTGTAGGTTTCTTCCAGTCTCCTTCATTATAAACAACATTAAGAAAAAAATCTATACTAAGATCCTTGTCCTTGACTTGGATAATTGGCTTAATGTAAATTTCTGGTGTAATCAAGAGGTATAATCTTTTCATAGCTTTTGAGCAATATTTAATATTTATAAGTTATTTTCTAAAAGATTATTGTTATTACCAATGTAATTGACATGAAAGTTTTATTATAGCCTGTCAGCTTTGAGCATTATGATTTTTTTAAAAAATTGGGTCATTTATTAGGTACATAGTGGTACCATGTTGTTTTTTAATTTGTACTTTGCATGACATGTGTGATAATACATATTATATGTTTATTAATTTTTTTTTTTTTTACTTAAATAGACCAAGGGGTACAAATGGTTTTCTGTTAATGGATGAATTGCATAGCAGAGAATTTCTTTTTTTTTGAAATGGAGTCTCAAGCTGTCATCCTGGGTAGAGCGCCATTGCCTCAAACCTGGGCTCAAGCGATCTTCTTGCCTCAGTTTTTTTTTTTTTTTTTGTTCTTCTTCTATTTTTAGTAGAGACAGGGGTCTTTCTTTTGCTCAGGCTGGTCTCGAACTTGTGAGCTCAAGCAATCCACCCGCCTAGGCCTCCCAGAGTGCTAGGATTACAGGTGTGAGTGACTATGCCCAGCCAGAACTCTAGGCTTTTAATATATCTGTCACCTGAATAGTGTATGTTGTACCCAATATGTAATCTTTTATCTTAACACTTTCTGAGCCTCCAATGTTTATGAACTTACCCTGTATGACCACGTGTACCCATTGCTTAGCTCCCACTTACATTTAAGAATATGTGGTATTTGTTTTTTTGTTCCCAGGTTACTTAGAAGAGTGGTCTCTAGTTCTATCCTCCAGTTCCAAGTTGCTTCAAAAGACATTCTTTTATTCTTTTTTTTTTTTTTATTGTTAAATCATAGCTGTGTACATTAGTGCAATCAAGGGGTACAATGTGCTGGTTTCATACACAATCTGAAATATTCTCATCAAACTGTTCAACGTAGCCTTCATGGCATTTTCTTAGTTATTGTATGTAGACATTTGTATTCTGCCTTTAGTAAGTTTCGCCTGTACCCATTCTAAACTTTCATTCTTTTTTGATGGCTGAGTATGTGTTCTCTATAATTCTATTTCCTTCTATAGCC
>CAUYPK010075002.1:0-14622 GCA_963574355.1 Loris lydekkerianus
ATGTTGCATCTTACAAGGGTGCATGTGAAATTTACTAAATGTAGAATATAAATGTCTTAACACAATAACTAAGAAAATGCCGTGAAGGCTATGTTAACCAGTGTGATGAAAATATTTCAAATTGTATATAAAACCAGCACATTGTACCCCATGATTGCATTAATGTACACAGCTATGATTTAATGAAAAAAAAAAAGAAAGGGAGGGAGGAAGGAAGGAAAGAAAAGAAAAGAAAAGAAAAGAAAAGAAAAGAAAAGAAAAGAAAAGAAAAGAAAAGAAAAGAAAAGAAAAACAAAGACAGGAAGGTGTATTCCCTCATGGAGCTTATGATCAAGTGTCACAGATGATAAACCAATAAAAATACATATACTTAAACAAAAAAAGACTGGGTTTAACCTCTTTAAATCTCAGCTTTCTCATCTGAAAAGCAGAATAATTATAGAATTTCTGTTACTGGGCAGATTAAATGAAAAGTGCACATCGTGGACTTAGCAACATCTAGTATGTGGTAAGTGTGCAATGCATGGTGACTGTTTTTATTATGATTCTGCACATCAATCACTAAGATGAACACTACCATTAAATATTACATCATACTCATTTCAAAGATGAAGAAACAAAAGCTCAGAAAGCTTATATAGTTTGTCTGAGGCTACGCTGCTTAGAAAGGACAATAGCAACATTCTAATCAACTTTGACCCCTGTTTTCATTTCACTGCTGTGCTGCAATGCCTCTGAAGGAAGGTTTCCCAGAAGACCTAATATTTCAGTTGGGTGTTAAAAGAATGAATAGAAGTTAAAAAAAAAAGAAAAAGAATAAATAGAAGTTCCTTTGTATAAGTTAGAGAGAAGGAAATGCCCAGCAAAGGAACAGCAGGTGCTAAAGCAGTGATCCCCAACCTTTAGGCACCAGGGACCAGACTGGTTTCATGGAAGACAATTTTTCCACAGATCAGGGTGGGAGGAATGGCTTTAATGAGTCCTCAAGCAAATGATTTATTATAGTCTCTGTGCAGTGAAACCTCTCTGCTAATGATGATCTGTATTTGCAGTCACTCTCCAGCTCTAACATCAGACCATCAGGCATTAGAATCTGAGAAGGAGCGGCGACCTAGATCTCTGACATGCACAGTTTACGGAAGGGTTCCCACTCCTAAGAAAATCGAATGCCCCGGCCAATCTGATAGGAGGTGGAGCTCAGGCAGGGATGCCAGTGATAGGGAGCGACTGTAAATACAGATGAAACTTCCTGTGCTCTCCCGCTGCTCACCTCAGGCCACTGACTGTTAGGGGTTGAGGACTCCAGAGATGAAATGAGTTCTTAAGGGTTTCCAAAATTTCCTCTGAGAAAGAAGAATGAGGCAGAGGCCATGAGGATAGACCATGGACGGTTCAGTAATTCCATCTTATTCTTTGCCCACAGTGAAATTGAACTCTCATAGCAAATAGGAATTAGAACCACACTGTAACATTTTCCAGGGACATGGTCTCATGATCTGTGAGTCCTGGGAGACTTGTTTGACCAATACTGTGATCATTATTGTGGCCTCCCTGGTATCCTTTCTTCAGTAGACCCAAGAGTTTTTTTTATGTTAGTTTCATTAGGTAGAATCAAGTAGCAAAAACAAGAAAAAAATGATAGCAAAAAAAAAAAAAAATCTCTTATGCTCAGACCCTGAACCACTCACCAGGGCTTGCTTTAGGGGTAACAGATCAGGTAAGATACTAGTAGGAGTAGGTTCTGGTTTTGGAGGCATTCCCAGTCTTGTTGAAGAGACAGACATCCAAACTCAACAGCAGTCAAGCTGACCTTAAAGTGGGTCAGGGCTTGGGTCAATGACAGTACCAAGGAGTATCCCATAGAGGAGAACTCTAGTACCCCCATCATCTCCACCAGCTCATTCCTACTTTTTGATCTTTCCGCTTTTATAAATCAGTTTAAAAGGTTTCAAGGTGAAATCACTATGATGGCCAGACGTCCCAGATGACTGTTGATGACCCTCATTCTTATATAATTCCCACCCCCTTGAGTGTGAGTGGAATCTGTGACTTAGATATCACTCCTGTGATTATGTTATCCGGCAAAAGGGAGGTTACTCTGGGCAGCCCTGGCTTAATCAGGTAATCCTTCAGAAAGCAGAGCATGTTTTCAGGGTAGACACAGAGGAAAATGTCAATGAGACCTGTTCCTGCTGGCCTGGAAGAAAGCAAAGTGCTGCACTGGGAGCTGTCCACTGAGAGGGGCCTCCCAGGTTGCCAAGAGTTGAATCTGGCCAACCTGAATGAGCTCAGAAGTGCAGTCTTCTCTCAGAGACTCTAGAAGGGAAAGCAGCCTGTCTGGCACCATGACTTCAGCAGAGAATACAATCAGACCATGCTCAGACTTCTGCACAACTAATAAACGGCTGCTGTATTAAGCTGATAAATTTACAGGAATTGGTTATTCAACAATAGAAAACTAATACAGTGATTCTCATACAAATTAAAATGAACATGTGTCAAACACTTTATTTAAGTCAATTAATGAGGAAGTCCATCAATGTTTCTAACTTATTTAAAGGAGATGTCATAGAATTGCACATGCAGGCAATCAAATGTGTTGAAATAGATACAAAAGTTCATCCATATCCAAGAGCAATCATCATTTGTATCTCTAGGGGACAAAATTCATTTGACTTCAATGGACAAAAATTATTTGCATTGCTATCAGTTTTCTACAATTTATAAAATTGTGAAATAGCTCGAAAACAGTGGAAGGTGACCAGGGCAGTGGCTCACACCTGTAATCCTAGCACCTGGGAACCTAAGGCGGGATGATCACTTGAGCTCAGAAGCTTAAGATCAGCCTGAGCAAGAGCGAGATCCCCATCTCTACTTAAAAAAAAAAAAAAAAACCTGGTCATGGTGGTGTGCACCGATAGCAGACACCAGCTACTTGGGAGGCTGAGGCAAGAGTATCGCTTGAACCCAGGAGTTAGAGGCTGCTGTGAGCTACGATGATACCATTGCACTATAGCCTGGGCAAATGAGTAAGAGTCTGTCTCAAAAAATAAAAACAAAAAGCAAGCAAGCAAACAAACAAATAAAAAACAGTGAAAGGAGCAGATAACCCAAAGAGTCCTCTAGAAGAACACCTAGAGATCTTTTCTTGACCATTTTTAAAATGTTCACATTTTCCCCCCACAAGGGTATGAAAATACAATCTCAGATAGGCCACCACTGCCACACACATTCGTCCCCAACTTGTTGCCTGCACTCAGTCCTGTCACAGAGACTCTATGGAGGGCCACAGTTTAGGGTTCAGGAGACCAAGGGTTGGGGAGCCTCAGGCCAGCCCTGACTGTTTACAGCCCTTCCCCATCCTGGCTGAGGGCTTTGTCTCCTCTCCTGATTCCTGTGGGTAAGGCTGATCAAGTAACAATGATCCCTGTGGTGTTTCTAGGAAAAGTAAGCCCCAGGGAGGAGGAGGGACACACCCAGGGTCACTCAAAGGAGTCAGTGACAGGACTTAGGTATGACCCAGGATCCCCTCCCTTCCTTTAGGGCTCATCAATTCCATTCCCCCGCCTCCTTATCCTCTGGCAGGTGACTTTCCTCCTATCTGGTGAGCCAGCCTTCCTTCCACACTCAGGGCTCAGCACCTGACTTGGGCTGTGGCCTCAGATGCCCCTTGTACAGTCTGCAGCAGCAACGCCAGGACTCCACAGAGCCTGCTGGCCCAACACCTCTGCCCCTGCTGTGCACTGAGCACAGTCCTGCCCATGCTCCCTCGCTCAGCTCCGACAGCCTGGCAGTCCCCAGAACAATGCCTAGACATGGCTTGCTCCACCCTGCTATGCCAGGGCCACCTGCTCTGCCTCCCAGGCTCCCCACCCTGGCCACCCCCCTCCCTTGGTTTCCCATTGGCATGGGGGCTGGGAAGTCATCTGTGAGTCATCTGGCCAGGCATGCCAGTCTGCTGAAGACTCTCCCCAAACTGTCCTCCCAACCTGTGCCAAGCACTAATGCAGGACAAGCCACGGATGCCAGGCTGGACAGCTGGCTGGCAAGCTGGCCACCTGCTCAGCTCACAGAGTATAAAGTTATTGTTTTGCTTTGCCTTTTGAATCCTGGAGCTGAGACTGTCAGAGTGGAGAGGTTTTGGAAAGAGGCAAGTCCAGGCTTGCACTGTGCAGATGGGGTAGCTAAAGCCCAGAGACTAATGCAGTTATGCTCTTGGCAGGAGCCTGGCGATCGGCATTGGATCTGCCAAGCCAGGCAGGGGTTTAGTGCTGACCTGACCTACCAGTCTGATCCTTGGCGGCCAGTGAGTGCACATCATGGGAGTGTGCTGTGCGTCGATAGGGACTTTCTGATTTGCTAAAGAAATAAAATAGCCAGGGAGTCTGAGGCCTGGTATTGAGTGTAAGCTCAGCTGTGTGACATCAGCGCCTCCTCTCCTCACCCATCCCCTTCCCTGTTGCAGTGGCTTAGGCTCCGATCCCATGAGGGGAACACAGGCTGTTTCCCAGACACGCAGTGCTCTTCCACACCCCCCAGCCTTCCCTCGTTTGGCTCCTGCTGCCCTTTCCTTGGTTCCTTCTTGTCTTGGGATTTTGACCAAGTCCCTGCATGGACCTCTGGGCCCTTTTCTTTGCTGCACTCCTGCCTCCTACCAGTGGAGCTGACCTGCCTCTGCCCTGCACCCCTCACTCTCCTGATAGGCTCACCACCCCAGATACCTGCTTCCTTCTTTATCTACATGTCTCTATCACTCTGCTCCTGGGCCTCTTGGGTAGAGCCTGGGCATTATTCGCCCCATTCCTGAACACCTGGACTGGGCTGGCACACAGCCAGAATCCTGGAGTGGAGTGTCCACTCAGCTATGTGACATCCACCTCTCAGTACTCTCATCCTCACCTGATTCCCAAATGCGTGTTTGCTAAATGTCTGCCGAATATGGGCCACACTTAGAAAACAAAAAGGGACAGACATTTTCAGTGATATTTACGAAGGCTCTAAAAAGCATCAAATGTA
Organism: Loris lydekkerianus; assembly: GCA_963574355.1. Classification (NCBI taxonomy): domain Eukaryota; kingdom Metazoa; phylum Chordata; class Mammalia; order Primates; family Lorisidae; genus Loris; species Loris lydekkerianus. The sequence goes on from CAUYPK010075002.1 coordinate 5,017, forward strand.
TGTAATTATGGAGAACCATATGGAAATAATATAACTCAATTCTTAGACACTTACCTTGGTTAAAAATGTCATAATATAAAAGTGATCTCAAAGGTTATTTAATGAGTTACTGACCTTAAATAAATGGAATCTTATTTTTACGTATTTCAAAATACATCCTATTTGTTAAAGTTGTAATAACTTTTAAAAAGGTTCAGATGTCTTGGATAATATTAGAGCATGAATATTTTTCAAATTATTTTTTCAAATAGAGAAATAAAGAGAAGAGAAAAAGAAGGAAGGAAAGAAGCAAGGAGAGAAAAAGGAAGGAAGAAGAGAAATAAAGGAACGAGAGAAAGAAGGAAAGAAAAGAGAGAGAGAAAGGGTGAAAGGGAGGGAAGGAAAATGAAGAAGGAAGAAAGAGAAGGGAAAGAAAGGTAGGAAGGGGGGAAGAAAGTGAGAGAGGAGGGGAAAGGTGGTCAAAATAGCCTTTGATGCCATTCAAGGGGCTTATCACACTCACGATGCCATCAGGGCAAATGCTGCCACTTCTCTGGGTATTGGCTCCCTGGTCTGAAGCTACAGCTGGATGCCTCATGAAGAAAGGGTGGGGCTGGGCAGATGGTCACTGCATTATTTATCTTTCAGTTACCCTTTGGGTACTGACATCTGAAGCCAAGTCTCTTCCTCATAATGAGCCTGTATTCAAAACGAAGGTGTTAGACCAGATGAGTCTAAACTCACTTCCTACTTCCACAATCTGTGAATAAGCCTCTGTCAGGCTGGTGGTGAAAAAAACAACAAGATGGCTGGAAATGGTGGCTCACTCCTGTAATCCTAGTGCTCTGGGAGGCTCAGGTGGGCAGATCCCTTGAGCTCAGGAGTTCGAGACCCAGCCTGAGCAAGAACAAGACCCTGTCTCTATTAAAAATAGAAAGAAAGAAAGAAAGAAAGAAAGAAAGAAAGAAAGAAAGAAAGAAAGAAAGAAAGAAAGAAAGAAAGAAAGAAAGAAAGAAAGAAAGAACGAGCCAGGGCATTATGATGGGTGCCCATAGTCCCAGCTACTCGGGAGGCTGAGGCAAAAGGATCACTTGAACCCAGGAGTTTGAGGTTGCTGTGAGCTGTGACACCATGGCACTCTAGCCTGGGCAACAGAGTGAGACTTTGTCTCAAAAAAGGAAAGAGGAGAGAGGAGAGGAGAGGAGGAGAAAGGAAAGGACAAGAAAAGCAACAAGAGCAGGCCAGTGCTAAGAAATTTCTAGTGCCTGCACTTGAAAGGAGCCATCTGCCTCTCCCACTTTCTCCGCAGCTATGGAACCATGTACTTCACCAGCTGCTGCTGGGGACCCCCCACATTCCCTTCCACCCCTCAGATCCTTCTGTCCTTTGCACCTGGAAGTCATTCCATTCCTCTCTGACCTTCCACAGGTTGTCATGTTCCTCGGGCATCAGAGCAGCTGCTGGGAACTGAAGTGGTTGGATCTGGGCAGCGGGAAAAGGTTGTTTGTTTCAATGTTGGTGATCCAAGAAATGTGCACGACTCATTTGGTAGGTTATACTAAAATGCATCTGGAGGCTTTCTTATTTCTAAGCACAAAGCAGCTTACTAATGTCCCTGAAACAAAAGGTTTGAGAGGACAGCCAGGAGGCCTGAAGTCCTGTTGCAGACAGCAGGTAAGGGGAAGGATGCTTCAGCCTGAATATGGAAACATTCCATGTGATGGCTCAGGAACCAGGTCTACAGACTCAAGCCTTGAGGATGGTGTGGGTGGAACGACAGTGTCGGTGACTGAGTCACACCCTTAGGCTTTCCCCATGGTTTCTGTTCACCTGCACCTCCCCAGTCTGGTGCAGTAGGTTTTGGCAAAGCGGTCTGGACCAAGCATGCCAAGTGGGACCCTGGCGCATGGGAGGACAGTGAAGGGGAAGTGCTACCAGGCCAGTATTTCTGTAAGCTTGTGTGTGCATGAAAGCAGGATTCCTGTATGTCTGGGTGTGTTTTCTTTTTATCTGTATAGAGGTGAGGGGATAATTCCTCAGAGCCTGGCATCTGAGATCCATGCCCTCTCAGATGGCTGGTGAGAAACTGAGTCTTGAGCTGTGACCTGCCTGAGGCCCTGTAGCTGGGCAGAGGCAAAGTGAGGGTGAAGCCCAGAGCCTGGCTTGACCAGCAAGCAGCCTCTCCCTGCCCCATCACGGGGCCCGCCAGGGTTTCCTCTTTGAGCCTCAAGACTGGATGCTGCTCAGAGACCACGTAGGGGGCAATGCAGTGCTGTTTGCACAGCTCAGATCTGGGGCCATCAAGGAGCTGAGGAATTAGGTGACTCCTTGGGCCAAGAAAGGGACCACAAAGACATTTGTCATGGGTGGGGGATTCCACATATCGTGGATCAAATATACATCTTATGTGCTTCCCACGGTCCACTATTTAGCAGATGGTGATGTTGGCAAGGTATGCTAGGCCTGCACACAGGGAGCTGGGGTGCTGGCGTGGCTCTCTCTGCCTCCCGGCCTCTGCCCACTCCATGCGGGGCACCTGCTATGCTGAGTGGCCCTCAAGCAGCTTTCACTCGCTCCATCTTGTTCTCTCTCTATGCTCTGTGCTTCCTCCTCCCTGGAGACAGCAGGTTTGAGTAGGGGTGGAGCGACAGGAAGGGGATGCCTGGAAAAATTCCCTAGGGTGCTGTGGGTACAAGCAGAACCCTTTTTACTCTCAGGGTGCCCGTGCTGGGGGTGCTGAGTAAAGTGTGGTGGGGTGAGGCCAGACTCCCTTTGCGTATCTGTCAATAGCATTAGCCACTGGGGCAGGGATAGAGCTAGTGCAGAACTGCCAGATGTGAACAGTGGACAGAGCCACCCTCTGCTCAGCCACCCTGTGATGGTTCAGCCTGCTGTCTCTGCCCTCACTCATGTGGGCTCTGTCCTGGACCGCATCCCACAGACCAAAGCCCCTTTTCCTTCCCGGGCAGTAAATGGCCCCGACCCCTGCGCAGCTCCAAAGGAGGAGGAAACCTCAGTCTGTGGGAGCTGAGGGGCGCTGCCAGGGGTCAGTCCTGAGGGGGCTTAGACTGTTCACAGGCGTCAAGACACTCAGATTTTCCCTGTTGGAGTCTCTGAGGAACGGAAGACGCGAAGTGTCAGAGGGCCCCAGGACCAGTGGTGGGAGCCCACACTGGCCACTGGAAGGAAGGCTCCCAGGGGCACAGGTTCTCATCCCACTGTCAGTCTCTAAACCTGAGGCTCTGGAGATCGACAGGTACCCTAAAGAGCCCCAGGGTCCTGGCAGCTGCTGGAGCGGAGGTGATGAGGATGCCGTGACTCGCCAGGAATCCACAGAGTGATGGGGCAGGTCAAGGACTCCTGCAGAGGTGGGAACTTGGGCTCTGGACATGGTGGACCCAGTGTGGAGGCCCCGGCCAGGAAAGGACAGGTCCAAGTTGGAGAGAGTGTTACAAGGAGCACAGGGAGCGGGGAGGGAAGGGGTACGTTCGGGTATGTGAGTGAGTCAATCTCTTATCTCTCTCCCCACCCCCACACACCCTATTTGTTCTATTTCTCAGGAGAATTCTGAGAGAGAACCAAGGATGGCTAAGTGGAAGCTATTATGGAACTTTGTGACAAGAAATGGCAGGCAAAACCCATGACAGGTACATTCTCTGCCCCCACCCCCTTGGTGTCTGGGGTGATTGGTTCCAGGACCCCCCTGCAATTACCGATCCACAGATGCTCAGGTCCCTAATGTAAACCGACATAGCATTTGCATATAACCTAAGCACATCTTCCCATACACTTTAAATCTTCTCTAGATTACTCACAATATCTAATACAATGTAGATGTAATATTAATAGTTGTTTAACAATATTGTTTAGGAAATAATGACCAAAGCAAAGCCTGTACATGTTCAGTACAGACACAACCATCTTTTTTTTTTTTATTTTCCAAATATTTTTAACCCACAGTTGGTTGAATCCACAGATGCAAAACACACAGGTAGGAAGGGCCAGCTGCAGTTAGCAGGAGGCTGGGCTGTTTATCAAAGGCAGGATAGAGGTATGCCAAGCAGACTCAACTGCAAGGACAAAACCACCCAGGCACTTCAGGAAGCAGATTAGCCAGAACATGGGGTGCCTGCCTAGTCAGAGGGAAGGTTGAGGAACTGGGCCCCAAGCCGCCTCGGGGGAGAACTCTGAGGACAACACAGAACTGATGCGCCAGGGTCACTAATGCCTCTGAGAACCCACCGGGACTCTGATCAAAGACAAAAGCGGAGACTGCTGCTGCAGGAGGGCCTGGACCCTAGGAGACCAGAGAGTGGACAGGGAGTAGGGAACCTCGTGTTTCTGCGAATTTTCTTACCAGAAGGAACAGCAAACAGGGCAGGGAAAACGGGTCTCTCGACTTTTGGCTTCCAAAACTCATACACAGCCAGTGGATGGTGCTCACTTCACAGCAGGGACACCTACCACAGGGGTGTCGAGGAATGGGATCCTAAGCTGCCCAACCTCTCCAGCTAGGAGGAGGGGGGAATGGCCTGGTCATTCCCCAGGAATGTCCCGGCTGTTCTGTTCTGGAGAGCGCCGGATCTCCTAGGAGTACATGCAGACAGGGAACTGGGGCTCACACAAACAAAAGCACCATCTGAGAGCACATGGCAATTAGAGGGGTGAGCAGGCCATGCCCGCCTTCCTGGGGGCAGGGGATCAAAGAGCTCCACAGCTCAGAGCAAGAAAACGTCCGCAGTTCTCCGGGCTCTCCTGTGGAAGGTGGAGCGCATCAGCACAGGATGGGGATTTCAGTCCAAATGCAGTTGAGATCATATTTTGGCTTTGTTCCCCACAAACGCTCAGCTATTTGTATTTCAGCATAAAATTCTAACTCCCAGAACCTGATTAACAAAGGCAGTGCGCTGCACATTCCCCCAGAGGCCAGCCAGATGGAAAGCCCAGCGGAATTCCACTTTGAAGTGTTCTGTGTTATCTGGCTCATTTGCAAAAGAAATGAGCTTTACGGGATGTTCGAATGTTTCCAGACATAACCAGTTGCCCCCAAGCGAGAATAAAGTTATAATCTCTCCTTCACCTTGTGCACACGCAGGCGGGCGCGGTGTACACAGTGCTGCTAGCATCAAAACATGTCTCCTCACAGGCTCCCCTGGGGGGCGGGCAGGAGGGGATCAAAATAAAAACACCTTGCATCAGGCAATGATGGATTTGTTTTTCCCCTTACTGTGACAGTGGAGTCAGAACCACTGTAAGGCTGGTCCAACGAATCACACGCTCCTTTGTTGTCAGGGAAATGCAAAATAGGTGGTCAGCTCTGCTCAGTTGTACAACGTCTAAGGTTCTGGGTGACAAGAACAACACAGGCAGATTTGGGTTCAAAGCCCAGTCCTGCTGATTTCCAGCTGTGTGAACCTAAAAATATAGCTTCTGCCCTCTGAGCCTCAATTTCCTTTTGTGTACAATAAGCATAAAAATTAAGATCTCATGGTGTGGTTATGAGAAGGGTGTGAGAGGGCTTCAGAAGCCACAAAGTGTTGTGCACATGTGCAAATCCCTCCCTCTGCATACCCAGCAATCCTGCCACCCCCAAGCCATTCCTTTCCCTGAATGCAATTTCCCACACTGTGTCTCTGCTTGTGCCCAATGACCCCTCTGCTTCGATGGCCTCTTTTGCCTCTTTCCCCATGTTCTTGCCAACACCTGCTGTTATCTTTCAGGACTGGGTGATGGAGTGGATCTTGCCCACCACCAATTTGAGAAGTGAAAATGGTGTAGGGACTTGGCTCTGTTCCCTCCTCATGACACAACATCTCAGGACACCTGGAAGGGCCATCAGGGCTCATCCAGTCAACTACTCGTTAATGGGATAGAAAAACAAGAGCAGAGAGAGGCCAACGCAGTGCCCCACTTGTGCCAGGCACCTCAGGAGGGTGGGGTGAAGAGCCTTGTACCAAGGCCATTTGTCAGTGCCTCTGTTGGCTAATTCTTGGGTGTTTTTTGTTTTCCCCATTATGTTATTCAGGGTTCTCCAGAGAAACAGAATCGAGGGATATTGATCTACCTATGTACCTATTGAGAGAGAGATTTATGCACGAATGGCTTGTGCAATGATGGAGACTAGCCAGTCCTAAATCTAAATGTCGATATCCCAGTCTGAGTCTGTAGGCCAGCAGACTACTCTAGAAGCTGAAGGAGCTGATGACCCCGTTTGAAGGCCCATAGGCAGGAGATTTCTCTTACTTGAGGGAGGCTCAGCCTTTGTTTCAGGCCTTTGATTCAGACCCTGATCTGATTAGACAAGGCCCACTCACATTAGGAAAGACAATTTGCTACACTCAGTTTACTGGCTTAAATGTTAAATGTCATTCAAAAAGCACCCTCACAGAAACACTTAAAATAATTGTTTGACCAAATATCTGGAGACCCTGTGGCCCAGTGACACTAAAATTAACCATCATGTGATTTGAAATGAAAATTAAAAACATTTCAGGAGTTAAGCAAGCAGAGGCATAACTGTGAGGTAGATATTTAAAACACAAAGAAATTTGGTGATAGATCGTTGGGACTTTTTTTTTTTAATTCAAATGCTTCTAATTAAGATTTCCAGTTTAAAATGGCAGTTGGTTAGTGACCCTCCTTCCCCGCCCCCCACATAAGTGCACCACATCAAACAGAATCACTTAAAGCAGACAGGAAGCCCCTTCACACATCCTCCATGATCTGACCCTGGATAACCCTAGTCAAAGAAGACCACCTTCAGTGCCCATCCCCAGTACCCAAACATGTCCTCCTACTTAATCCATACCCAGAGTCGTGAAGGAAACAGCTGTGTAAATCTCAGGGGAGATGAAGGCAACAGCTCCAGAGGGGAAAGCCTGACAACACTCTGACCTGGAAGGAGACAACCAGGAGGCAGGTTCATCAATAACCAATCCCAAGGAGGCCTCCCATTGCTAGAGGACAGCAGAGACCACCTCTGAACCAGCCACCAGGAACGGGGGTCCAATCACTCCACCCACTGCATCCTGGGCTGCAGAGCTATCAATGCCCGAGGCCAGTGAGACGGAACATGCTCACATTTGCTAAGTTACACAAAGCAGATCTGTTACTTACAGATAGGCAGTAAGGGACGAAAGAAAAAAAGCCTAAAATCCATGGTGAGCCAATCTACCAAGGCTCAAGAAAGCTGCCTGGGGCAGGTGGAGCCTTCACTGCCCATGCCCCACTTTTCACCACAGCTCAGGCTCCCTGAAAGGCAGCCTTGCCTAGGCTGTACACCTCAGGGGCAACAGGGCTCACTGTGCAAAGCTTTGAAGGACATCCTGTTTCCAGGGAAGATAGAACAAAGCCCAGGCTGTGCTAGGCAGGTCCTCCCTAACCACATGTGTTATATCCCCAAGGAGAGGCAGCAGCAAGGCCCAGGCTGACCCACACCTCCTCCCTAGCTCAGCATATTGCATTCCCAGCACCTTCTCAGTTGTTCTTGAGAACTATAAGCAAGAAAAAGGGGAAATTAGGTTGGTCCAAGGCCGCTGGGAGAACTGCCTACAATCACCTCACTAATAGCCTTCATGCCTCAAAGGCTTATGGTAAATTTTGTACCATCTTCCTTGACTTGTCAACAGTACTTGATAAAATTGAATGTTCTTTCCTCTTCAAAAGACTTCACTTGCCCTCCAGGAATCCACACTCCCCAGGTTTCCCCCTTGCCGGGTGCTGCTTCCCAGTCTTCTTCCCTCCACTTGTTACTACAGGCCTGTCTCGTTTTATTGAACTTCACAGATATTGCTTAGTTATTTTAATTAAAGGTTTGGGGCAACCCTACATTGAACAAATCTATCTGCGTCATTTTCCCTAACTGCACATGCTCACTTAGTGTCTTCCTGTCAGGTTTTGGTATTTCTAGCAATAACATACCTGTCACGGTGATCTGGCAGTTATTTGGGGGCACCACAAACTGCACCGATGTGAGATGGTGAACTTACAAGCTAAATGTGTGTGTCCTGATGTTCCACCAATTGGCTGTTCGTCCATCTTTTTCTCTCTCTCCTCAGGCCTCCCTGTTCCATGAGACAAAACAGCTTTGACATTAGGCCAATTAATAACTTTTCAATGGCCCCTTAAGTGTTCAAGTGAAGGGAAGAATCCTACGTCTCTCACTTTAAACCAAAATCTAGAAACCTTAATCTCAGTGAGGAAGGCATGTCGAATGCCAAGATAGGCCAAAGCTACACCTCTAGTACCAAACAATTAACCATGTTGTGAAGGCAAAGGAAAAGTTCTTGGAGGAAATTAAAAGTGCTATTCCTGTGAACACATAAATGATAAGAAAGCAAAACGGTCTTATTGCTGATAAAGAGAAAGTTTGAGTGGTCTGGGTGGATCAAACCAGCCCATAACTTTCCCTTAAGCCAAAGTCTACTCCAGAGAAGGCCCTGACTCTCTTCAATTCTGTGAAGGCTGAGAGAGATGTAAGGAAGCTGCAAAAGAAATGCTGAAGTTAGCAGAGGTTAGTTCACGAGGTTTAAGGAAAGAAACGATCTCTAAAACATAAAAGTGCAAAGTGGAGCAGTGAGTAGAAAGAAGCTGCAGCAAGTTATCCAGAAGATCTAGCTAAGATGATTGATGAAAGTGGCCACATGAAAAATGTAGGTGAAACAGCCTTAAATCGGCATACGGAAACGTTCCCGTTGGCCCTCAGTTTGGCTTATTTTTTTTTTTTTTTTTTTTGTTATTTCAAAAGTTTTGTCCATTTTTATGAGTCTACTTTAAACTGTAATATCTCAGTGAATATTTATTCAATTTAATCAAAATAAGTGCAATTTGAATCAGTGCACTTTTGCCAACATAACACAAGTCGATTAATTCCGTCGGCATAAAAATTGGGTCCTCGGGATTCGATGAAGTCAACGAAGGCCGTTTTTGCTAGGTCCTGATTGGCAAAGGTTCTACGGGTGAGAAAGTTATCGAAGTGCTTGAAAAGATTACATTCATAGTACCCAAAGACGGGTAAGATCACTCTGCATTCAGTCAACCTAAGACAGGGAACAAACCATTGATGTTTGTATCCCCATGACGGGTAAGACTGAAACTGCAAGACCAGGCAACCTAAGACGGGCTATGTTTTTCCACCATACAAAAAACAAAAGAGGGAATTGTTGGACCCTGCCATGTGCCTGAAGCCCAGTGCAACTTCCCAAGCCTGACTAGAAGTAGATCCATGGAGCTACTTCGGCGTAGCAACGACTCAGCAAGGCCCGGCCTGAAACTGCCTCTACCTAGATACAGCCAATGTGGTACCATGCCACTGGCCCGACCCTGTCACGCACCTCTTCCCCCGCCTTCTTTCCCTGCCCCTGCTCCACAATAAAAAATAAATAAATAAATAAATATAAAAAAAAAAAAGAAAAACGAGAGGATCTCCAAATGATAAAAGAATTGAAATCCCTTGATTTATAATTAGACTCCCATTACCCGATGCACGCTACTACAAAAAAGAGACCAAACCAGAAAGCCTCTAAATCTGTACTAGCTTTCCTGGTCACCAGAAGTAAAACCCAACTTCCCCCCAATAGTTCCCATAAGAATATTGAAGGTGCAGAAGACCCCCCTGATGCAGAGGAC
>CAUYPK010075005.1:0-74987 GCA_963574355.1 Loris lydekkerianus
TGACTGGGAAAATGCCAGGAAGGCTATGTTGAATATTGGGATGAAAATGTGTCAAATGGTTTATGAAGCTAGTATATGATGCCCCATGATCATATCAATGTACACAGCTATGATTTAATAAATAAATTAAAAAAAAAAAAAAACCTAATATAAAAGGTAGATAATGGAATTATGTAAAGGCTTGATTTACCAAGAAAATATAACCATTATAAATACATAACTAAAATAAACTTAACAATAGTGTCCAATAACATCAGAAAATTAACAATATTGAAGGGATGTAGGGATATATAAATACTTAAATAATAGTTGTTGGAGACTTCAATACTGCAGTATGAATAGTGATTGGGGCCTCAGCAAGAAGATCAACAAGGGAATGGAATATTTGTCGACACTCTAAATCAAGCAGATCTAACAGACACACACAGAACATTCTACCCAGTTGTAGCACAATAAAATGAGCATGGAATCATGGAAAGTACAAGGAGTTGGAACAGGGAATAGTCAGAGAGTTGGAAACAGCAACCCAGGGTGGATTTAAACTGAAGAGATATAGAAAGGGCAAAGTGGCTCACACATTTGTGTCTTCAGACCTCAAAGACATTTGGCTGGGTTTTCTGACCTGAATCTCTTTCATCAGGATACACCTCACATGTAATCATCCAAATCATGATCTCTCCTTCTCCCTTACAGGTGAATCCTAGTATTTAACACATTTAACTTTCATCTCCAGTCTTAGCAAGAGATAAGCTTGCATAAATGTTAAGATTTTATAAGACTGAAGACAAATGGTTCAGAGATAGAAGAGATGGAAGCACAGGTGAGATTACTGGCCAGTTCTGAAGAGGATGGCACCAGAGCTGGTAGTCAGGGAATGGTACCTTCTAAGCAACATGGCTTGTAGAGAAAGCACAGATTTTTCTCCTCCTTGCAATATTGATGTGCAGTATGTTCCCTTCCTATAGTTGCCTGAACATTTTGGTGTAATGGCTAAGTGCTAAGCTTTGACTGTGTGTATCTATGTATGTATGAATTTAATTTTTCCACTTACCAGGTATGTAATATTGTACAGATTAAGCTCTTTAAGCCTTAGAATCATCACTTATAATAGTATCTTACAGGGTGGTTGTGAGAATTAAATGAAATAATAATTTAAATGATTTAGCCCAGTGTCTTGTGGGTAAAGAGTTAATATCCAGAACTTGGCAGATTAAATGTTCTTTAAAGGAGCCCAACCTCATTAGACTGGAATTTAGAGCTCTGTCCAGGGGAAATCTTTCTGTTAATTTAGGCAATTTTTTTTCTGGAAACTTATTGCAACAGATCGAGCTATATTAAAAAATAAACCTTATTGTCCCAATAGCTCCCTAAGGACTCATTCCTCTCTGCTAATGTAGTCTATTGAGCAGAGGCATGAAATAGTTAAGCAGAGAAACCCTTGACCTGTTCCACACAAGGGGAATGTTTATGAACATTACACAGGAAATATCAAGTCACTCTGCTTCTAGCCAATGGAGCCAATCCATTTGTACACTGGACCCCCACATCTGATCATTTTGCAAAATGTTGTCATATGTAAGACTAGCCTTTTATTACCAGAGCAACAAAGCTTAGAGAAAAGTACAAGCTGAAGCTGAAAATATGACCTTGACTCAGAAAAGGAAGTGTTGAATCATGAGAGAGGAGAGCTGTGTGAGTCCCTGAGAGAGTCAGCATAACCTGGAGAAAGATGAAAAGTCCAGAGTGGACCAGGGCACAGAGCCTGTCCTTACTCTGTCCAGCTGAAGACTCTCCTGTGTTTCTTAGCAAAAAAGAACTAACTACAATTTAATTGTTTTTCTAGGAATACAAGCTTAAATTGTCACTGGAGACAGCTGTCGTTAGTTTTCATTTTCAAGCATGTAGGTCAGTCCTTCTGAATCAACTCTGTTATTATATGGTTCTGAGTTAGAGCCCCTGGTTCAGTAGAGACCCCTCAGCTGCTTGAACAGGACTGTCTATTTCCGTCAGGGTTCTGGTGCCCAGAGTGAGAAAAACCAGGTGGGCAGCAACTTTCAGAGCACTTCTTCATCTAGCTGACTTCTGCTTAGTGACGACAGGGGGCTCATTCTCCTGTACACCCCCTGCTTCCTCCACTGTAAAATGAGAAACCAGGACATATAATTTTTTAAGGTACTTCTGGTACTGGGAGCCTCTGATTCTGCTGTAACACTGACATAAAGTCCTAATCCCCACCGAGCAGTGAATTGGAGCAGCAAGAAATGCAACATGAAGTGCGTTACTCGGTCCCCGGGGAAGGGATGCGAGCGATTTCCTAGTGACCTCATACAGCCTGGCCACAGAGAGGAGTCAGGAATACAAGGTGACAGGAATAAGATTTGCACTGATATATTAGGTGAGGGTTACTAGCCATGGGCCACTCTTTCAGCAGGGTTGGAAGCAGCTAGAAAGTATTTTACCAGCTACAACGTTATGTGTGAGAAGGAGCCTCCTACTGGGACCTTTTCCAAGGTCTAATAAAGCTGTGCTTTGCTCTCTCTGACCTTGGCCCAGCAACAGGTAAGTCCCACAACTTCTGCCACCTTATAAACGCTGAGATGGGCCATGAGAAAGGACTACAGAGGCTCTATTTAGAGGCTTAGGCCAGCAAGTAGGCAGAAAAATGTCAAAACCACTAATCTAATTTACTGATGGTCTTAATGGGTGTATATAGGAAAAAATTCTGCCTTGCACTGCAAATATTGCTCCAGTGCCTTCATCTAGAGTAATCCAAACTCAGGGGATCACACAATAGACAAATAGTGTTACTGCCAAGCATGGGAGGAGGGTGGAAATGAAGGAAAGAAAGTGTAATTAAGCTGGGTCAGGGATACTCTCCTTTCCTTTTTTCTTTTTCTTTTTCTTTTCCTTTTCCTTTTCTTCCTTCCATCCTTTCTCAAATATCATTTGTGTGCTTACTATATGTTATATATTAGAAATTGGAGTTAGAAAGAGTAGAAAAACAAGTCTTGCCGTTGACTTATTAAAATAACTCTATTGGCAGCCTAAGTAGTGAGTGATGCATATTGTCCAGTTCCTACTGATCCAGGACTCTCAGTTTGGCTCAGCCAACAACACAGAGGGTGATGGATAATTAGGTAGAGTATTCTGGGAATAGAGGAAGTAATATCTCACTTGCCCAAGGCAGTGAGGAATAGCTAACCCATGTGGTGATCATGTAGCTAGGTGAAGGCTAACTTGGAAGTTTCCAGGTGAAAGTATGGGAGGAAGACTTTGGGGCATGTGTATGGTATTGAAAACATGAAGGAGGGTTGCAGTTGTGGGAAATGGTGTGGTCTTTAATCTCACTGGACCACAGGGCCAGGAGATGGATGTAGGGATTGTCAGGGGGTGATCTGTTTGTGTAGGATCACGAGAGTCTTTCCAATTAAGCACTTTAGTATTAATTCTGACTTTAGAGGGTCATGAGGAACACTTACGCAGGGATGGGATGGGAGTGAAGTCATTCTGAGAACTGGTGGTTAATGGAAACCAGGAAATCAGCTAGGAAGTTCTTGCAACAGCACTTGGGAAAAGGTATTGTGAGTATGAAGACAGACAATGAAGGGACAGCATTCTAGGTCCAGAAGAGAAACAGACGTGTCTATGATCAACTTCATAGAGGTTGGAGTAACCACACAGAGGTGAGGGTGCAGCACCCCGTATGCCGAGGGCCTTTCTAAGCCACGCCTCATGGGCAGAAGCCGTCTCAATGGGAGAAGCAGAGTAGGAAGTGCTGAGACACCTTGGGCAAACCTAAGCACGCAGAAGCCCTGGGGGCTCTGGAACACTTTCAGTTCAGTTGACTAGCAAATGATGAATAGCAAGGACCTCTTCTGGCACAAATGGAATTGCTGTAGTTCCCACCAGTCATTTTTACAGAAACACACAGAACCAAATAAAATTGACATTTTTTCCTTGGTCTTGGAGGTTGGTGGTGGCTTTGAAGAGGATAGCAAAGAGGTCCTTTTGTCTGAGCTGACTTCCTCAGCCAGTTGAGACTGTGAGCCCCAGGCCTTGGTTTCCCCATGGGTGTGGATGGGCAGCAAGGTGAGGGGCTAGTCCGGGCCATGCTACTGCAGCCGTCTGTGACTGAGGGTGTGTTATCTTCCTTCTCAGTCTGATCTGTACCCAAAGGGAGCTGTGATAGTGACCCCTTAGACTTTCTCTGGCACTCTTACTCTTTGTCACTGTGCACCTGGCCTGCCATGCTTTGGGAATGCTCACAAGCGTTAGACTAAAGGGATAAAGTGAATGGAACAGGTTGCCTTGGAGGGATCACATGAAAAGGGTGAAGTGCTTGTGCCACAAGACTCTGGGACAGCCTCCGTGGGGGCAGTTCCTTAAAATCTGTTTTCAGGGCACTGTCCTTTTCTCAGAGTGATGAGGAGGGATGAGTCGAGAGGAGTTTAGTTCTGAATCATGGGAATGAGCACATTTAAATCAGCTCTCCTCTGCCAGGTATGGCTCTGTTCCTGGGTGCTGTCTAGCAGAGCTGGGTCACTGACCAGCTGCAAAGCTGCACAGGCTGTATTCTTTTCCTTGCAACATTTGGTAGAATGTTTCAGGCTGGGGTAAGGAGGAGGGGGATTATTTGAACCAGATGTTCGGGGGCCATCTCTCTGACACAGCAAGGAATTAGTTTTAAGTGATTATCCATGCAACTAGTCTGGGAGCACTCACCTTTCTGGGCTAGGAAGAAGTGAGAGGTTCTGAGGCTGCATGCAGGGATGTACCTGTGCTGGGAGATTATTTCTACGTAAAGCTCCATGAGTTCAGTAAAAATGGCTGCATGTGGTGCCTAAACAGATGGATGTGGATGATGCTGAAGACACCCGGAGCCAGAGTGGCTGAGGAACCATCAGATAATTCTGTGTGCTCAAAATACACAGACTTAGAGGAACGTCACTGTCAAGGTGGAGGGGTAGTAAGTGATGGCTCAGCATCCTTCAGGAACTGACTGCTGAGGGCCACCCTGGGTGCTGGACCTGCCAGCTGATACGGTGTTGGTAGGTGGCAATCAAAGGCCATCTGCCCTTCTGTCCTCCAAGCCCTACATGTCTCTGTAGCCTGGGTTCTATGCCAACCTCAAGTTGTATGTAAGATGTTAGGCAGACAGGAGTGGGAAACCTTTCTTCACTGATAGGAGCCGTATAGTGTAGACACGAGGGAAAAATTGAAATTACTTTGAATTACAGAAAAGAAAAGCACATTTCTTGCATACATGTGTTCATGCCCTTTGTTTTTAAAAAACATTTCAGAATATTATCAGGGTACAAATATTTTGGTTACATGAATTACTTTTGTACAGTTTAAGCCAAAGTTATAGGCACAGTATCACTCAGATAGTGTGTATTGTACATGTTAGGCGTGAATTTATCCCTTGCCTCCTCTCCCCTCCTACCTGCTTGCTTTCCATTGAGTTTTACAACAAAACATGCACATCGGTGTTGATCAATTAATTCTAATTTAATGGTGAGTACATGTGGTGTTCGTTTTTCCATTATTGATCTATTTCACTTAGAATAATGGTCTTCAGTTCTATCCAGGTTGTTGCAAAAGGTATTAATTCACCATCTTTTTTTGTAATGGCTGAGTAGTATTCCATGGTATACATATATTACATTTTGTTAATCCACTCATGTATTGATGGGCACTTGGGTTGTTTCTATATCTCTGCAATTGTAAATTGTGCTGTAATAAACATTTAAGTGCAGGTGTCTTTTTGATAAAATGACTTTAATCCTTGGGTAAATACCCAATAGTGGGATTGCTGGATCAAATGGTAGATCTACTTTTAGTTCTTTGAGGAGTCTTCAAATGGCTTTCCACAGAGGTTGTGCAGTCCCACCAACAGTGTATAAGAGTTCCTTTCTCTCTGTACGCATGCTAACATCTGTTGTTTGGGGATTTTTTTGATAAAAGCCTTTCTCACTAGAGTTATGTGATATCTCATTGGGATTTGGATTTGCTTTGATTTACATCTGCAAACAAAACAAAACTAAATAAAATAAAACCCCCAAACACCTAATTAAAATGAAGAGACATAGTTTCAGCAGCTGGAATTCCCAGAGGGTGTCACAGGATACAAAGGACAGAATGAAGATTCTCCTGGAGGAGGCAGGAAAGGTTTCCTGGACAAGCAGAAATCAAGTTTGGAAGACAGTGTCAGCTCAGTTTTTAACAGCAGGCCAATAAAAATTTGCCCTTTGTACATTTATTGTAAACCCCAAAAGGCTGCATAGAAAGAGGAGGACTTCAAACTTGCAATGTTAAGATTTTGGTTTCCACAGTAGGAAATACAAGAGGCATTATACGCTGTCAGTCTCAATTTCCTGCACCCTCTATGGCCCAAATTGTAACAGATTTCTATTTTCTTTGTGCTCTGGGAGAGGAAGCATGAGTCATTTCTCTGGGGAGTAACAGTGCATTGAGGGAGGGTGCTGTTCACCACGGGTTGTTCTTGTTGGGCCTCTGTGACTTTGGTTGCCATCTGTTATAGCCAGCCTGGGCTACCACGACAAATACCCTAAAATGAGTGGCTTAAATGACAGAAACTTAATTCTCACCATTCTGGAAGCTGAGAAGTCCAAGATCAAGGTGTCAGACTAGTTGGTTCCTGGTGAGGGCTCTCTTCCTGCCTTGCAGACAGCTACCTCCTTATCATTGCATCATCTCATGACCTTCACCTTGGTGCTAGAGAAGTGAGCAAGCACTGTAGTTTCTTCCTCTTCTTATAGGAACACTAATGTTGGACCAGGGACCTACCCTTATGACCTTCTTTAACCTCAATTACTGTAAGTAAGGTCCTATCTCCAAATACAGTCACTTCGGGGGTTAGGGGTTCAACATATGAATTTTGAGGGTACATAAAAATTTAGTCCATAATATCATCTCTCTCTGTGCCTGAAATATAGAGTGGCAGGGCCTGCATGGAGAGAGAAAGTTCTGGAACTTCTCCCCTGCACCCCTCTGTTTGCCACCATGATTTACCTTGGTTTCTTCACCAAGACGTGAGGCACCTGAATCCTTTCTATGTGTAGAGCACCACACTAAATTCTTAATATTAACTTTGAAATCCATGGTACAACTTTACATGAAGACACTGGTCATAATGGAGTTGGTCTAATCCACATTTGTCAAAGATACCCCCTCTTCTGAAGATGGTAAAGGAGGGTGCAGGGAGGGCAAAGACAGGATGTGAGAAAAACAAACCTTTGGTCCACCACTCAATGGAGAGAGACATCTGACTGTGAAATGTCAAACACTCAGCCTGGCAAAACTGACAGAGAAGTGGCCCTTACATTTGCCACTGTCTTCAGCTCTAAGAAAACATGAAATCATGACATTTCAATCAGGGTTTCCCAAGTACCGTATTTCCATCTTCTGAAGGAAAGGAACAGAGAATGATGGAAATTGTATAGTCTGTAAAGTGATTGTTTTGCCACTTTAATTTTTTTTTTTTTTTTTTGAGACAGAGTCTCACTCTATAAGCCTGGCTAGAGTGCTGTGGCATCATAGCTCACAGCAACCTCAAACTCTTGGGCTCAAGTGATCTTCCTGCCTTGTCCTCCCAGCTATGATCCTCCTGCCTTGGCCTCCCAAGTAGCTGGAACTATAGGTGCCCACCACAACGCCTAGTTAGTTTTTCTATTTTTAGTAGAGATGGGGTCTCACTTTTGCTCAGGTTGGTTTCGAACTCCCAAGCTCAAGCAATCCACCCTTCTCAGCTTCCCAGAGCTCTCAGATTATAGGCATCAGCCACTGTACCCAGCTTTACTTAATTCTTATTCTTTTTTTTTTTTTTTGCAGTTTTTTTGGCCAGGACTGGGTTTGAACCCACCACCTCCCACAAATGGGGCCAGCACCCTACTCCTTTGAGCCACAGGTGCCGCCCTTCACTTTAATTCTTTAAGATTCATTTGAACTTCAAAGTTTCTGGGTATCACCCAGAAATGCAGGTCAGAAATGCAGGTTCCTGGGCTCTACTTCAAACTAACTGAACCAGAGATGGCATTTTAAACCCAGGTGACTCGAATGCATGTTCAAGTCTGGGAACAGTGTGTTAATGCCAAGATGAGAGATGAAAAGTGAAGAAATAATAAAATGACAGTCATCAATACTGTTGTTCATGAAGCGTTTGTGATGTGCTAAGTGCAGTGCTGTGCTCTTTTTCACAGACAGTCTGAATTTTTACAGTGATCCTGCAAGGAAAGCATTATTATCTCCATTTCACAGATGAGAAAGGTTTACCCTCAGGAAAGTTAACTTATCAAGTCTCCATTTAATAGACAACTGAGTGAAGATTACCAAATCCAGCAACTTAACATACCAAGTCACGGCGCCTTTGGGTGTGCTTTGAAATGCTCTATCCACAAACCTGGTGTTACTTAGCTTTGGTGATATGATTCTTGGGCCTATGAATAAAATATCATATCTCTTTACAGTTCTGAAATCTTTTTCATGTGGATAAAAACCCTCTCTTTAAAGCTTTACTCTTAATAGTGAAAGGAAGGAGGGAGCAGAAGGAAGGAAGGAAGAAGTGAAGCGAGGGAGGGAGAGAGGGAGGAAGGAGAGGGGGCGGGCAGAAATTTGCCTACCTTCTCCCCAAATCCCAGGGCATAATGTAATCAAGATACTGTAAACTATCAAATAAACACAAGCCATTCTTTGTCAGTTTTGTCAGGCATATCGTTGGCATTTCACAGTCAGATGCCTCTCTCCATGGCGTGGTGGACCAAAGCTTTGTTTTTCTCACATCCCGTCTTTGCCCTCCTCCCACCGCCCTTTGCCATCTTTACAAGAGGTGGTGTCTCTGACAAATGTGGATTAGACCAACTCAGTTACGACCAGGAGGCCCCGTGACATGTCCAACATCTGGATGATACCCATTTTCAGAATAAATATATAATTTTATTTTTGGCAAAAATGCTTTTCAGAAGAAAATGAAAATTACAATGGGAAATTGTGGCTGATGAGGGAAAAGAGCCATTTTGGGTAATATCTCTCATAATTGAAGTAATTTTGACAAATGCAGACGTTGTAGAATTCCCACAAGCCCCCCAACACCCCTCCCCAACCAGGCCAGGGAAGATGCTTTCTACAAGGCACAGCCCCAGCGTCCTTCCTTCCTTGGCCACAGAAATGGGGCTGAGCTGCACAGCAGTCAACCTTACTGCTGTCAAAAAACGTGTTTTATTCTACCCCAGGTGACCAATTCCAAGTTTTATGGCTTAAGCCAGGAGCAGGGTACAGCTGAGAGTGGGAAGCTGGGCATGATATTCAACCATAAGTTTGGTTTTGGTTTTTACACTGATGTAAAATGTGCACAATATTCTGGGTCCCAGAACAAATTGGTCAATAACTTAGGTCTCAAATAGAACAGATTATTTTTTGTCTTCCATTTCATAGGATACTGGGTTACCCTATGATAGCCATGATTGATGGTCACTTCTCTTATAGCAGGGGAGGGCTTTTTGTGATGGAGCGTGTGTGTATGTGTGTGTGTGTTTGCCTATGTGTGAATGTGTTTGTGTGTGTGTAGACGTGTGTGAAGACACGGATCTGCCCCCCACTGGTTGCCTCTCTATTGGGTGCCCATGGCTGAGCAGTTTTTCGATAGTCTTGGGTCTCAAGGACTCTTGGACAGACAGTTTTAGAGCAAAGCATCCTTGGTAGCCTTGCTTTCTCTGTAAGAGGATAGGTGGTGAGCAAGGGCTTGGATGGAACCAGATGGATTGGATCTCAGTTCTTCTACCACTGAGCCCTGTAGATGGGGCTAGCATGAGACAGTGGAGATTCTTATGATGCAAATTGTAAAGTGGTGCTCACATTTAGGAGATGGTCCTCCACTTGGAAAACTCTGAGCATGAGCACCTCCTTAAACTTTGCTCTCGGCTTCCTTGCTTTGTTAGTGCTCGTGTGGCCTTGGTGTGTGACCTTGGACAGATCACTCTGCTTCCTTCTCTATAAGAGGGGGCCGATCAGAATCATTTCATGAGGCTGCCATGAAGCTTAAAGGAAGGAGTGCTTATAAGTCCCCTAACATACTGCCTGACACTGTGACCAGTAAATGGCAGCTGTGATAAATTTTAATTACTCTATTGCTGGACATCTTGGCTAAACCTCCCTTTAGGATAAAAAGCAGAATCCCTTTGTCCTTAGGAGAAAAAGCAGAATCCAGGAATATTTAAAAGTACCTTCATTTAGGACATTTCTTCTTTTGAATTATTTCTTTCCCAGGAAATCACTCATTTTAAATTTAGTGGTACAAATTTCAGTTACTTACAGTTTAAGTACAGAGTGTTGCACCAGCAACACCAGCAATGAAATATGTGTGTATGTGGTTATAGGCAGGGCAGAGCTGAGGCTCCCCTGAGAGCGAGCACTTCATTTTGAGGAGACCAGGAGACCGAATGTCTCACCCAGAGTGCAGCACCTTGTGACGTGGGCTGGATGTGTGAAGCCCTGCCTGCCCCAGGTCCGTGAGGTGCCCCGTCACTGCGATCACTCACTTAGCACACACTCACAGCAGCTTAAATTTCCACTTGAACAGCCGTGCACTTCTTTTTCTGATTTTTTTCCTTCCTCCTTGCCCTTTTTTGGTGGGAAGCTGACCAAGGCGTTCATAGCGGGATGAGGAGGAGAGCTGTGAGAACACTGGCCTGGTAAGATGAGAAGCTCGAGGGCCTCCATTCTCCCAGTTGATATTCTTGCCATGTTGCTCTGAAGAAAAAAATGCCTCCTAATTTTTCAAACTCCCTCGTTTCTGCAGTTAACTAGTTAACTCCCTTCTTTCACCTTTTGCTTTTTGTCTTCCATTTCTTCAAACTCAATAATGACAATGATGAGTAATTTTCTTGACCTTTGGCCATCAATGTCAAGGTTCTCTCCCTCAGTTTCTTAATTTTTAAAATCGGGGATTTAATTTTTCAATCATCCTTTTGTAGGCTAAGTAAATTCTGAGGTCACTCTGTGTGAGTGTCCTTGGGGGCTGCCTCCCAGACTTGGACACCATTATAAGCCTGTATTTAGTTCTTGATTCACAAGCTGTGCATTCCAGTCTAGGTTCATTAACATCTAGGGTGAGTCAGGACAATTTCATCCCTCCCCATTTCTGTTGCTATGGCAGAAATTGCTAATCAGTCACTGCACTTTTCTGCTAAGCCTGGATTCTTGCATTCTGGAGCCCCAGACAGCCCCTACCAAGGGATCACAGTTGTTTTATGGGATGGCACTTCTTCCCTATTCTGACACCTGTTGTTGCAAAAAATAGAAGGAGAAAACTTTCTTGACCTGGAGAAATTTAGAAGCTAGTTTGACAGGTGAGGCCTATATGAGGTAACTTGAGTGGGAGCCAAAGAATGACGAGACTGTAGAATTAATGAATGTATGAAGATTTGGGAGATTATGGATCATAAACTAAGATCCTTATGGAAATTCAGAGACAATTTTCCTGACCTAGAGGATGTCACTTAGGTGGTCGGATTAATTGGAGTCCTTCAAGTCGTGCAGGAATTCAACTGAAAGAGGGGCAGAGATGAATTACCAGACAGGGGAAGCTGTGGTAGCAAATAACCCCCCAGGGGCATGAGTGTGAGGTCTGCAATGGTCATTTATTACCGTTACGATAGGAGTAGATATTACTTAATTTAAAAATTCATGAGTTATATCGATTTATTTTGAATAAATTTTACTAAATTAAAAGAACATGCTAGATGTATATATTTAAAATGCTTATTTAATTGTAACCTATGTATTAACGTAAACTTATTCTCACACTGGTAAGAGAGTCCTCTGTCAATTACAAAGGTAGAATTCTACAGCTGGGCATCCAGAGCAGAATACTATAGCACAAAGGGCAGAGGGCCTTAAACTAGAATTGAAAACAACTGGAAAGTTCCGTGAAGTGACTTCTAAGTATCAGATGCTTTCCTGAGCAATTTATACATGTCATTTAATCAGTTGATTAATTTACCCAAATGCTTGATTGCACCTGTGCCAGGAGCAGCACCACAAGGAGGACCAGGTGGAAGCCTCCCTCTGGCGCTGTACAGGGTCCGGGAGGCAGACGCATTCATGAGCAGATGGCTACACATAGCACTCTATGTAAGGACAGTGTCAGGAAGATGGAGCCTGTGCTGTGGAAACGTAATCTCCTTTCTCGCCCCCACCAGCTTTATGGAGGGTGTGTTACTATCCCCATTTACAGATAGGGAGCCCCAGCCTCTGAGAGGTGGGGACCAGCCAAGACCACATGTTACTCAGTCAAAACTGAAGGGAAGATGAACTTCCCTTCATCCTGAAGCTCTTCCTGAAGTGAATCATGTTAACTCTTGAGAAGGGTTTGGGGTTAGGCCTGGCTGTTTGTGATGAGCCTACCAAGCAAGATCACCTCTCTGCCCTCCAGTGCTGCCACTCTGTAAGGTCAGAAGCTGTGATGTGATCATATCCAAGCTTTCTTTGCTTTCGAATATGGAATGACTGGCCTGTGGTCCTCAGATCCCATCTCAGTTCAGTACTGCTCCTGGGCAGAGGTCATAAGATGTCCTTCATGTTGTACAATATATCTACTCAAATACCTGGCTGGTGCATCTCAGAAGGGAAGAGAATTCTTTGATGAGGAATTCAAGCCAGGAAATTGGAGTTAAAAGCCCTGCTTCCAAGACTGGGACATAAAGGAAGAGCAGTTCAAGCTGTGCAGGAGCTATCCAGGCTTCGTTTTTCTATACGTTCTGTTCTTTTTTGGCTGGGGATTGTCCCTAATTTGATTTAGAGCTTGGCATCTGTGAGAAATGGAACTTCTTTTTGAAAGAACAGTACACACCGGGATGGCTGGGTCAGGAAGAGCGGTACACACCAGGACGGCTGGGTCAGGAAGAGCAGTACACACCTGGGTGGCTGAGTCAGGAAGAGGAGTACACACTGGGAAGGCTGGTCAGGAAGAGCAGTACACACTGGGAAGGCTGGTCAGGAAAAGCAGTACACACTGGGAAGGCTGAGTCAGGAAGAGCAGTACACACTGGGAAGGCTGAGTCAGGAAGAGCGGTACACACTGGGAAGGCTGAGTCAGGAAGAGCGGTACACACTGGGAAGGCTGAGTCAGGAAGAGCGGTACACACTGGGAAGGCTGAGTCAGGAAGAGCAGTACACACCGGGGTGGCTGAGTCAGGAAGAGTACACACTGGGAAGGCTGAGTCAGGAAGAGTGGTACACACTGGGAAGGCTGAGTCAGGAAGAGCGGTACACACTGGGAAGGCTGAGTCAGGAAGAGCAGTACACACTGGGAAGGCTGGTCAGGAAGAGCAGTACACACCGGGGCAGCTGGGCCAGGAAGAGCGGTACACACCGGCGCAGCTGGGTCAGGAAGAGCGGTACACATGGGGATGGCTTGGGTCAGGTGGTGTAGACTTGTCTCTCAGGATTCCGGCTGGAACTGGGGGGGGGGGGGGGGTAGATGAACTGTAGCAAGGTGTCAGAAAATGTTTCCCAAGTAACTGTGACAAACCAAATTCAACACAGTGAATTTATAGAAAGTTTAATCAGATCCCTGAAACAAGAAGAATACTTTGGTATTGTAGCCAAAAGCTAAACTTGTGCAAAGCTTTGCATGGAGGTTGTCCCAGCTGACAGGAACAGGAAACGTAACCCTGGATGCCGCCGTAGCAGAGAAACATATCAGACCATTTGCAAAAAGAACACACAGTCATGTTCTGATATCTCGGGTACGTGTTTCTACAAATAACACTAGGGACAAGCAAAAGCTTTTATGGGTCATGAGGAATCAACTCCACGAAACACGAGCTTCAGACTGGACTGGTCTGTGCATGCCCACATCCCTTCAGATCCTTTAAAAACAAGCACAGGCTTCCCAGCCACGTCCGAGGTCTTTTATCTGCCCTGTGTTTTACTCTCCTTCTCTTTATCTCCTCACAGACACAAAGACAACCGAGAAAGCAGAGCAAATTCAGTCTGTGTCACATTTATTCTTCGTCTTCTACCAAAACATCCCTGCTGTATCTCTGTTGCACATACTCTCTCTCTTTTATTTATTTATTTTTGGTTTGGTTAGGATGCAAATGCCAACTCGTTTTAAAGGGAAAGTAGGTGGTCTGGTACTGGGGAAAGAACAGGAATGTAGCTGGGTTTGTGTCTGGCCTAAAAACCTCGGCTCTTCCCTCTACTGGTTGTGGGACTGGCCGTGTGCTCTTGACTGTCCCTCGGCCTTTGTTTCCACATCTGCAAAATGGGAAGGATGGAACCAGCTAGTAGGTTTGTTCTGAGAATTAAATGATACTATGTATATTCATGAATTATTTCTCCCACTTGCCCCATCCTGATAGTTTTTTGTTTTTTTTTTAATGTTTATTTATTTTTGAGACAGACTCTTACTGTGTCACCCTGGGTAGAGTGCTATGGTGTCTTAGCTCACAGCAAACTCAAACTCCTGGGCTCGGGAGATCTTCTTGCCTCAAGCCTCCCAAGTAGCTGGGACTATAGGCCCATCCTGAAAGTTTTGAGGGTTATCTACAATAAAATGATGCGAGAGTGGCACAGGCAGACATGTGGAGAAACAGGTGCATGGGGGGATTGTAAAAAGGGAGGACCTTGTGGGTTGTGACAACCTTTCTAGTCTAGAATATTCACCTGCTATATAAGACCCTCCCAGAATTTTTTCTGTGCCACTTTGTGATGGAGGCTGTTCCATTAGCCTGTTCCCCAGGGTGACTGTGTTGAGGAAGAGCCCTCTGCTGAGCCTTAATGGACATATATCAATCAAAAAATATATTTGCATTGTATTAAACCACTGATTTAGAAATGCTGGTTGTTATCACAGCAGACCCTTAGGCTATCCTAAATGATACAATTCATCTTCAGATAACCGAATTTCCCTTTTTTGAAATTCATGCATCTTCATGGTTGGACCAAATTCATTTAGTCAAGTTCTGCTCAAAGTTCTGCATTTACTAGTTGAAACAGTAGAGTGTCTTATTTGGCAGTGACATGCCTGAGAGAACTTTTGTTAATGGCAACATCTCTTTAATTATTTGATTTAAGTAACCCTGAGCTTTTTGGCCAGTATGTGCTACAGGGAGGCCAGGCATGGTTTTCTAAAAAGACATTTTCTTCTGGCGCCATGTGTGAATGGCGCTCAACCTCGCATGTCTGGTCTGAACTCTCCTCGGAACTGCGGATGTGGTAACCGACCACTATTCCGTGACTCTGCTTGGACGTTTTATGGTCATCTCAAACCCGGCTTGGCTAATGTGCTACTGATTGTTTTCCAAAATGGACCCCACCCGGTCTGTACGTGCTCTCCGCGGCAGTTCATATGAAATGTCAGTTCTTTATCCCACCTCTTTGGTTCCCATAACCCTGGTCTCTCCCTTCCACTAGAATCCAGGCACACTGACTTAGCATCTGATTCTCAAACACAGACACATCTTGCAGTCTCGGGCTGCCTGTCTCTCTCGGCTCACCAGATCTTACTGCCGCTGTCTCCTTCTCACCACTAAGGGCCTCCCTGACTGTGTGAGCTGAGGCACTGCCTCCCTGTCCCTGGAGACTCACCTCCACGGCCTGTGCCACACCACCTTCCTCCAGCACCGGCACTTGGAAGCACTGAGACGGGACAGGGTCTTACACATCCGGACCTGTGTTCACTGCTCCCTCAGGGTCCCTTAGGTCAGGTCACTGAGGACTCCTCTGTCCCCCAGGTCTGGAGCAGCACTTTCCTAGAACATAGAAGACATGACAAATATTGGTCATGTGGGCTTGGGTGGGTGTGGGGTGGAACTCTGCTGACACGGCATGTTTATGTCCCTTTCCTTCCCGAGTCTCTTGAGAACAAGGGCGATCTACTGTCTGGAATATAGGTGAGTGTCCAGGCACTGAGCTAAGGACTGAGCACAGAATATGTCTCATCTCTGCCTTCACCCCAGACTCTCAGGTGAAGCGACACAGTCCCCTGCACCCTTGTAAGGTGAATCAGTCTCATTTGTGCTCCTTGAGGTCATGAGGCTCTGAGAAGGAACATTTCCAGTACTTGGGCTGCAGTCACGCCTTAAAGGAAAGAATGTACTGGAGACCCTCGCCAAGTCCTAACTGGGGACAGATCATCTGCCTGGGGCAATGGACCATTGCACTTAATCCCCTACCTCTATTTACACAATAACTTTCAGTTAGTCATATAGAGAAGTAGGCAGACAGAACAGACAACCCAGCCCTTTGTGGTTCATCTCCATTGTTGTTTATCTCCAAACAAGATATTCTTGGTTTAGAAAGGTGTGTACGTACTCTGCTGTGTTGACACTGATAAGGCATCTTTACCTTTTGACTCCCTTGTTCTTGGATTATTTTTATCTGATAAGTTTGGGTATGTAAGAAAGTGAGTAAAGATGGCAGATTGCTGCTGTTACCGAGCGAGCACCAGCCATCCCTTAATAAATCATTCACTTCGTCTGCAGCGTTTGCCTCTGGGTCTCTGACTAGGCCAGTGGACAGTAACACTCAAGATCCAGTCTCTAATCATAGTTTCCATTAATTGTGTGCATTGTCTGGGCCAGGCACTGAGGAGCAGTTTACACGCGTCCCTCCACCACACCCTTACGCCGACTCTGGAATAGTCTATGGTGTGTGTTTCTAAGTATTTCTTGTTTTGTCTTTTGAACACATGGTATTGTGGCACTTCCTTATTGTCATGACTCATTGTGGCCACAAACTATGAGCCAAAGTGGCAGGTGTCCCTTTTAGGACAGGGCACTTGGTTGCCACCTCGAGGACCTCCAGAGACCACATTCTCTGTGGCCTGGCCACTGAAATATATAGGAGAAGGCCACATCTCAGCTTTCTCCTGATGACATGAGGAATAAAGGTCCCTACCTGAGCCATGGTGGACCTTAAGGTGATCCAGAAACACCCCTTGTTAGATCAGAACATGGAGAGTTGGGGATTATTCGTTACTATAGCACAGCTAAGCATACTCTGACAGACTTTACAGATGAGACCTGGCAGGACCTGCCAGGTGGCTTCCCAGCAAGTGGGGAATCAGGACTAGACTATTTTTACTGTTTATGTCATCACAGTATTTTTAACAGGTACATAATTTAGCTGGCACACACGTTACTAATTGGTTTTGCAAGATATAACTTACATGGTTACTTTCTCTAAATTAGTGTTAATTTGACTGTCAGCTACCATCTCACATGCTGGTGGGAGATTCAATTTCGTTCAGTGATTTTTGACCTTCTGCTGCCTCTTCTTTAGAAATTTAAGGACATTCTAGTTATCCTCTCCGGAGGGCACAATTTTCTGAGATCTGGTTGACCTTATGATTACCCCTAGTGGATGCTTCTTCCTTCACCCCTGGAGATGTTGTTGATTCAGTGCCACATTTGGGCACAAGGATCAGCCCAGCTCTGATGCACCTGTGTCTGGAGACCTCTGTCTCTCAAAGGCCTGTCACCCCCCTTAGGACTGTGAAGAAGCTTTGCTTTATACTCTCACTGGTCTTCAGATCAACGTGCTCCTCCTCCTTCCTCTCCCCCACCTTTCCTCCCCCAATGTTTACTGAGCACCTACTGTAAGCCAGGAACCAGCCTGCATATGGCGGGGATGCCCTCAGGGCATCAATGGCAGGAAACCAGAGAGACCAGTAATAAGAAGATGAATAAGTGAGTGAATGGTATCAAACCCCAGAAACAAAGTAAGGAAGGGGTTTGAGGCTGTTGGCAGGAGCTGAGAACAAGTGGGAAAGTACTGCAGCGGGTGTCTGCAAAAAGACACT
The DNA here is from genome assembly GCA_963574355.1 of Loris lydekkerianus. Lineage (NCBI taxonomy): Eukaryota > Metazoa > Chordata > Mammalia > Primates > Lorisidae > Loris > Loris lydekkerianus. Next base: position 17,825 of record CAUYPK010075005.1, read on the forward strand.
CCTGGGGGAAGTGGGTGCACCAAGTGCTCGTAGGCTAAACCGACCTGCTGGGAGTGTGCTGGGCAGAGCCAGGGCCTACATGGACAGAGACGGGGCCCTGGGCAGAGCCAGGGCCTGCATGGAGAGAGATGTGGGCCTGGGCAGAGCCAGGGCCTGCATGGACAGAGAAGTGGGCCTGGGCAGAGCCAGGGCCTGCATGGACAGAGACGGGGGCCTGGGCAGAGCCAGGGCCTGCATGGAGAGAGACGGGGGCCTGGGCTGAGCCAGGGCCTGCATGGGCAGAGATGGGGGCCTGGGCAGAGCCAGGGCCTTCATGGAGAGAGACGGGGGCCTGGGCAGAGCCAGGGCTTGCATGGACAGAGACGAGGCCCTGGGCAAGTCAAACCTCACCTTTTATTTGGAAGGAGGCAGAAGCCACAAGTGGATTCTGAACTGAGGAGTGATGTGCTCTGGTTTCCATTTTAAAAGGTGGCTGGGGGTATAGAGGTCAGGAGGTGAAGCTGGGAGGCCTCTCCAGAGGCTTTTTCAATAATAATTTCTTTCCAGTATTGCCCCCCATGTCCCATTGCTTAAATATCTCCCTACCCTCTTCAGAAGTGCTTCCCCCCATCCCCTGCCTAGAGCTGGCTGCCCTGTCTGAAGTGAAGATCTTCACAGAGGCCAAAGGAACCTTAGTATCTGCAGGCACTTTCTTTTTCTTTCTTTCTTTCTTTTTTTTTTTTTCAAATAAAGCAGTTAACATTGTGCTTTACATATGGAGATTCTCAAATGTCAATTACAATCACATTCCTTTTTTCATCACATTGCTAAATAATACTTCAATCATTATTACTATTTTGTCATTAGTTGATTTTTGATTTTTTTTTTTTTTATTGTTAAATCATAGCTGTGTACATTAGTGCAATCTGGCCCTCGAGGTTAAGGGACACAAAGGCTCGACTGACCTTGGAGTGAGTGGGAGGAGTGCAAAGACCAAAGTGCAAGTAGCGATGGTGCATTATGAGGATTTCAAGCAGAAATGGCATCATGCTAATAGTCTCAGTGAATGCCCTGCCCACGCATGTTGAATGTTAAGCTCAACATAGATCCAGGGTACCTGAAAGGGCAGGAAGAAGAGGTCAGGAAGGAAGAAAGGATGAGAATGTGTGCGCGTGCAGGCACAGGTGTGTGGGCAGAGGATCTTACAGCAAATAAGGCGTAATTCTGGGGGGATAGGCAGAGGCAAGGGTTAGACACTTCAGGTGGGTTGCCAGACAAAACACAGAATGATCCAGCTAAATTCACATTTCAGGGAGGCAATGAATAATTTTGTAATATGAATAGGTCTCAAATATTTCATGGGACATATACTAAAAATTACTCATTTTCTGAAATTCAAGTTTTTTTTTTTTTTTTTTAATTGTTAAATCATAGCTGTGTACATTAGTGCAATCACCTGTACCCATTCTAAGATGCTGAAATTCAAGTTTTTATTTTTATTTGCTAAATCGTGCAACTCTAGTTTCAGGTGATTTTTGAATGTTCTCTACAGCTGGAAATCACAGCCTAATACCTTAAAAATCTGTGTCCTCTTGATAAAGAGATGGGGGCTGAGCATTCTTGGTGGAGAAACACTGAGCCATGGCAAGACTTGTAACAGCCCTCTAACTGGGGTGTGTGAAGGGGGAAATCACATTAATTGCACAAAGGCACTTTACCAAGTACCTAATGCATAAAACGTGCTATGGAGCCCCTGGCTTCCCCTTTCTCACCTTCCTTCTATCCAGGGGAAAGATGTATTTGTCAGTGGGCAGGGTTAACATCAATCATGACATGGTTTATTTGTCTGAATGTTGCATTGTCAACTAAATTTAATAGGGATATAGTAATTTTATGAAAACAAACAAACAAAAAGACCGAGGGTGGCTCCTGTGGCTCAAAGGAGTGGGGCACCGGCCCATATGCCGGAGGTGGTGGGTTCAAGCCCCGCCCCAACCAAAAACTGCAAAAATACCCCCCCAAAACAAAACAAAACAAAAAACAAAAAAATTCAATGTTTTCTCCGAGGCCCTCAGGTGGTACATAATAAATTAAACATTCACATAAGCACTGTTGATATGAGGGAGTGCGTTTCTGAGTCAAAAGACCTCATACCAAGAAAAGGGGACTTCAGATGAACTTGGGATCTCTCCCCTGGTTATTGTAGGAAGGGTCTCTATGGATACTCACAGAGGATGGGTGACGATGATCATACTTCGGGCTGATGACTGTCGTCCACCTGCAGGGAAACCCATTCATAACGTGTATTTCAGATGTTTCCTGCATAGTACGTTTATCCTTTTAATAGTTGACCTACAGCACATGTGTGTGATGACTCTCATTTATAACAGGTTCCAGCTTCACGGACATTTTCTTGCTTCAGTGGAAACTATTTTAATGGACTTTCTTTGGACTCATGAAAATGCTCAATTTGAAGGGAAGTCCCCAATGTGTTCTTTTCTGTAAATTTTCCTTACGATACGGAAATCAGATGCTGCACATCTTCCAGTTTGCTTGAGTTTGGCTGGATAAGCATTTACTGAATGCCTTCCAGGTGTTAGCCCCTGGGCTCAGGAAACAGGATGGGGAAATGGGAAGGACATTTGTATTTCACAGATTATTACTGAAATTCAGGTTTCAAAGACATTTCTCTCAGACACTAGCTAAAATAGAATGTCAGGCATAAAATAGGATGTCAATCATAATCCTAATCTGAATGATGCAAACACCAGTACTAAACCAGTACTGATGCTGATACTAATAGTGATAACACTTCCAGTAGAAACACCTGTTCTAACACTGTGTATTAGGCGGGGTTCTCCAGAGAAGCAGGATCAATAGAGTGTGTGTGTGTGTGTGTGTGTGTGTGTGTGTATTATATGTGTGTGTGTGTATCTATCTATCTGTCTATATCTATATCTATCTATCTATCTATCTATCTATATATATATATATAGAGAGAGAGAAAAGATTTATGTTATTTTAAGGAACAGGCTCATGCAGTCCTGGAGACTTGCCAGGTACCACACTTTCACAGTGGGCCAGAAGGCAAGGACCAAGGGAAGGTCTGATACTGCAGTTCAAGTCCAAAGGCTATCTGCTGGCAATATTGCCTTACTAGAGGGAGGTAAGTCCTTGGTTCTGTTTTAGGACTTCAATTGATTGGGTGAGGCCCACTCACATGACACAGTCAATCTGCTTTGTTCCAAGTTCACCAATTTGGAAGTCATTATCATCACAAAACATCCTCATGGAAACATAAAGAACAATGTTTTATCACATACCTGGACATTGTGACTCTGTCAAAATGACACATAAAATTAACCATTGCACTAACTAACATGATACTAACACTAACATAAAAACAGTGTGTTAAAAAAGCTAGTTGGGGCTTCCCCAGAGAAACATAGCCAGTAACATAGCAGCTCCCAACCTTTTTGGCACCAATGACTGGTTTCATGGAAGACCATTTCTCCATGGACCAGGGTGGGGGAATAGGGATGGTTTTAGGAGGATTCAAGTGCATTACATTTATTGTGCATTTAATTCTTATTATTATCACATTGTGATACCTAATGAAATAATTATACAACTCCCCATAATGCAGAATCAGTGGGTACCCATCTCTTCTCCCCCTCAGATCACCAGGCATTTCAGGGGTGGCGAACACACGGCTAGAGCCGCATGTGGCTCCCGGCCAAAATGAATGCGGCTCTTTGCCTCTTATCATTATTTTGTATACTGTGGCTCTTTGCCAAGTTTGGATTTTGTTATGCTGCTTCTGAGGAGGGACCTCTGAGGAGCGATCTCCGAGCGCGTAGTAGAACTTGTTCGTCACCCCTGCTTAGATTGTCACCAGGAGCTGTAACTCCAATCTCTCATATGCAGAGTTTACAGAAGGGTTCCTGCTCCTTGAGAATCTGATGCTGCTGCAGATCTGACAGGAGGCGGGGCTCACAGGAGGCGGAGCTCACAGGAGGTGGGGCTCAGGCAGCAATGTGAGTGATAGGGAGCAGCTGTAAACACAGATGAAGCTTTGTTCATTCATCTGCAGGTCACCTGCTTTGAGTGGCCTGGTTCTTAACAGGCCACAGACTGGTGGTAGGAGATATGTGTACACATCTATATACAGTAACGTAATTTTTTTTTATAAAAATGTATTTTCTTGGCTCAGTGCCCATAGCTCAGTGGTTAGGGCGCTGGCCACATACACCAGGGCTGGCGGGTTCCAACCTGGCCAAGGCCTACTAAACAACAATGACAACTACAACAAAAAAATACCCAGGTATTGTGGCGGATGCCTGTAGTCCCAGCTACTTGGGAGGCTGGGGCAAGAGAATTGCTTAAGCCCAAGAGTTTTAGGTTGCTGTGAGCTGTGACACTACAGCACTCTACTGAGGGTGACAAAGTGAGACTCTGTCTCAAAAAAATGTATTTTCTATTTCTCTTTATAGTATGTATATATGTATAAACACACAAACATCAGTATATTTGAGAGAGACACTTATTGCAAAGAACTGACTTATGTCCTTGTGGGGTCTGGCTAGCCAAGTCTGAAGCCCACAGTGTGGCTGTGAGGGAGGACGTGCTGGGGCTCAGGCTGGAGATGGTCCTGAAGTCCACAGGGGAGACTCTCCTTCTGGGAAGTCTCAAATCTTCTCTTAAGACATTTCTACTGACTGAATCAGGCCCACCCAGATTTTTTAGGATAATCTCTTTTATTTAAAGCCAACTGTTTACGGAGTTTAATCACATCCACTCTCCCAACATCTAGCTGGGTTTGACTGACGGCTTTGGCCTGGCTAAGTTGATGCATAACACTGACTGTTGCAAGCACAGACAGTTTGCCCTCCATGATGGTGAGTTCTGTATCCACAGAATCAACCAAGCAGGGGTCGGAAATACACTGTATTAGAGAACATTGTGTCTGTACTGAACAGGTCAGACTATTTCCTGAGTCATCCCTCCCTATACAACATGATATAACAACTATCTGTACAGCATTTGCATTATATTAGGTGTTATAAGTAAAACAGAGGAGATTTCAAGGATACAATTGGATATGCATAGGTTACACACAGATACAATGCCATTTTATACGAGGGACTTGAGTGTCCATGGACTTGGGTCCCTTGGGGAGGTCGTGGGGTCAATGCCCATGGAAGCTGAAGGAGGACTGCACACAGCAGCAGGCATGCGTATTTGCCAGTCACTCTGGCCAGGATGGTGAGCAATACAGAGGCGAATTATCACACAGTGGCTCCCACCTGTGATCCCAGCACTCTGGGAGGCTGCGGTAGGAGGATCCCTTGAGCTCAGGAATTCAGGACCAGCCTGAGCAAGAGGGAGATCCCATCTCTACTAAAAACAGAGGAATTAGCCAGTGTTGTGGCAGGTGCCTATAGTCCCAGAATCCCAGCTACGCAGGAGGCTGAGGCAGGGGTTTCACTTGAACCCAGGAGTTTGAGGTTGCTGTGAGCTAGGCTGACACCATGGCACTCTAGCCTGGGTGACAGAGTAAGACTATCTCAAAAACCCACAAAAAAACAAAAAACAAACCCAAAAAGGCAGACAATACATTAATCTGTATTTTAAGAATCTTGAGATACAAGATACATCCGATATCATAAGCTTGTTAATGTGATAGAGAGATATAGCTTGTGATAGGGTTAGACTCAATTATGTATGCAACAAGAAATAAATCATCAGCTTACATTTACTGAACCTTAAAATGTAACAGCTTCACAAAGATTTTTCATTTACTTTTCATACAAGTCAGAGATAAATATTGTTTGTATTTTGCAGCAGAAAACACCAAGGCTCAGGAAGTTTGTTTGTCCAAGGGCATGTGGCTAGCAAGCCCCAGAGTGCGGGTGCTCAGCTGGAAGGAGCCAGCAGCCTCAGCCAAGATAGAAGGAACCCAGTGTGGTGGGAGGGAAGCAGATGAAAGGTTGGGCAGGGGGAGACGGGGACGCTCCTGGGAGAGGACATCGAGCCCGGCCTTGTGACGGGGTAGGACTCAGGTGGGCAGGACTGAAGATGAAGGGCCGAGGAAGAGCAGGGAGCTCTGCCAAGAAGGGGACGATGGCCTGGGGAGAGGATGCCTATGTGGGACACAGGGCATTGTCCTCTGTGAAGGGGTGCGCGAGAGGAGACCGGCTGCGTACGCGCCCCACCTTCACTCACATTCGTCTCAGTCACAACAGCCTCGTGTTGGCAGATTTCCGGGGGAAACCACTAAGCTCAGCTTGGTGTGCAAGTTAACCGTGGGGTCACCTGAGAAGCATGGGCAGAGCCAGAAACCCAGGTGGCTGACGCTGGTGGCAGTGTGGTTGGTCAGGGAGAGGAGGAAGAGGAGGGAGGAGGAGGACAGAGGACTTCTGGGAAGGTCCCCTGTGCAGAGCCTGGTGTTTCTGTGGCTCATCTGCAGAAAGGTGAGCTTGTATGCAGTGTGATGTGCTCATGTAACATGCAACTTTTCAGGACACGTTCTCCTTGTTTTTTTAAGTCCCTAAGCCATAAGGAAAATCATGGAGAAATGGAGAATTTGAGTATCTGAAAGCTGTTAGTCCAATTTGGCCAAGGCAGTTTTTTGGGTGCAAAATTTATAAAATGCCTTGAAAGTATTTTCCATGGCACATTCGGTGACTTCACTCGGGCCTGCTTAGAATGGTCTATTTTGGTTTTGAGTTCAGAAAGCCCCTCTCTCTCCCCCTCATTTCCCTGCTCAGGTTCGTGGCCAGATAAAACAGCTAACTCAAATACTGTGTAAAAATACAAGTCCCTTTTAGCCTGGCCTTTCATGCTGCGCCCCAAAGTGTGCCCCGGTGTTGAAAGTGAAAAGGGGTGGTGCTGGCGAAGGTGTTTTTCCAGCCTGGGCTGTGAGAGTGGCCATCGCTCTGGCCTGCAGGGCAGTGGTGGCGTGTCCTGCCCGAGAGGCCGTGCACAAGACGCCCACAGGCCGTGGTCGGCTGAGGGCCGGGGAGCCTGCCAAAGTCAGCAGGCAGAGTAAGTAGAGTAAATCAAGTTAAGAGGGAATGGGACAAGATGTTGGAAAAGGAGAGAATACACGGGTCAAAGCCTTCGCCAGACCGGCAGCGTTAAGATGATGAGATATAAATTGACTGGTATTTCCCGGGTTCAGAGGAGGAAGTCTGGGTGGGTTTATATCTGACCCTCAGGCTCCCCAGTGTGCCTCAGGTGTCGGGCAGTGAGAACAGGACAGGCCCCAGCCAGAAAGCTCTGGGTTTGTATCCAGCCCGCCACCTACAATCCGGCTGCAGAGTCGTCAGCAGCGAGGCTCAGCAGGCAGCTCTGAAGCCCACGAGGGGCCCCCCCACCCCTCCTGTCTGTGTTCACACATTTCTTTCCATGTTCCAACAGACATCTGCGGGGCAGGCTCTGCCCCTGCTACATCCCGGACAGTCAGAAGGAATGGGGATGTGGGGTTTTGTGACAAGTGGCCTGTGGCTCCAGACCAGCCTGGGGGTCGCTGTGCTGGCCAGTACGTTCCCGTCCTCTTATCTGGCTTTGCTGACTCAGCGGCTAACTCCAGTCTGTGTTGGAGGGTGACGAAAATGACAAAGCCCGTTGGTCCCCATCTTTTTTTTAGACTTCCCAACTGTCTGGTAAGCAAGGTGTCATACAGGAGGAAACTGAGGCTCAGAGTGCTTAAGTGACCAGCTTGTGGTCACACATGCCCTGCGCAGATTGAAACACTGAGGCCCAGAGAGGCTGGCAGGGTAACACAAGAACAAAGGAGGCTGTTTGTCAGAGCTGTGTCTCAACCATGAGCTTATCTGACTCCCGGCTCCCTGAAATCCCTCAGCTCTCAGGTTCAGCCTCCCTACTGCCGAGCCCTGGAGAAATCTGAGGAGGACTCAGATGTGAGTGGTGTGGTGCTGCCTCCCTCCCCGCCCCCCATCCCCCGCTCTGAGCCTTCTCACAGCACCCTGATCCACTCACCCACGGAGGAGCCATTCACTCACTCCACCATCACCTCGTGTTTACTGTGTCAGAACCTGAGCTGGGCGCGGGGGCCTTCCTGCCCCTAAGCTTCAAACCTCAGAGTCCTGCTGGGTCCCGGTTTCTCCTTATTCTCAGTATCTTCATGTCCAGTCCATTGCTGACCTAGTTGGCTCCACCTCCAGCCTGGAAACCTTTCCTTTCCCTCCTGTCAAGGCTGCCCATTCTGTCCCCAGATCTCAGGTCTTAGGCACGGCCTCTGAGATGGTCTTTTCCTGGGTCCACTGGTTCACTCCCCACATGGCAGCCAGAGTGGGTTTTTACAAACCTAGATCAGACCATTTTGTTTCCCTGTCTCAAAATCCCAGTGGCTTTTCATTGCACTTAGGAAAACCCCCGAACTCCTCGCCATGGTACTGAGACCTTTTGTAATCTGCCTGCACCCCTCGTTGTACATCTCTCCTCTACCAGTTGCCAGTGATGTCCCCCTTCCTGCGCACGAGTCGCACTTCTCATATCTCAATGTCATTCCTGCCTGAGCTTTGGCCCCAGCCACCCCCTTTCCTGGAAGGCTCTACCCTACCGTGTCTGGGGCTGGCTCTTTCTGATTATTCCTGTCTCGGCTCTGGTGTAGACTCTTAGAAGTGTTTCTTGACACCCTACTGGAGGGAGCGGCCCATCCTTGTGCCTGGCTGGGCTTTATTCTCTGGTGTCACATCACTCTGGTACCGTGGCTAATTTGTTTCCTTTTCTTTCTCTGCCTATTACGATGTGATCTCATGGGGCCAGCGGCTGAGTCTCTCTTCTTGACTCCCTGTAGTGGGCTTTCAATGAATGTTTGCTGAGCAAATAAGAGGCGGAGATATGATCTCTGCTTTATAGAGTTTACAATCCAGTTGGAAAGATTAAAACCTTCAAGTGCAGTTATTGTCTAGTATTCTGAGATGCTTGAGAACACGTGTGACTTCAGACTCTCACCCTAACTCAACCACTATATTTGGCAGCTGTACTTTGTGTCTATCTGGCCCCAAATGCCCTTTGTCCACATTTCAGGGGGGAAGGATCAGAGCGGACTTTGCAACAATTGATTAGGCAAACAATATGAAAGAATTCTAGAGATTCAAAACTAAAACTAGAATGAGAATGATTTGATTGGCTGGCCGCTGTGAAGGACTTCTGGGGGTAATAAAATGCAGGACATCCCTGTTCTTTGTGAGTTTGCATCTAAAACTCCTAGTTCTTCTCTTTGAAATCTTGTAGAATATGGTTGAAGTCTTTTCTCCCTGAAACAATTTCAAGTAACGTATGCTCATTTCCAAAATGTTATAAAATACAGTCAAGTATAGACAAAAATATAAAATTTTCCGCTAGAGATAAAGCGATCAATGAATTGGCTTATTCTCCTGGTGTTTTTAGCATGCAAGATATAAATACATCCATCACTATCTGTTCATTTAAAATCTTTCACACAGTCAGGCATGGTGGATTACACCTGTAATCCCAGCACTCTGGGAGGCCGAGGCAGGTGGATCCCTTGAGGTCAGGAGTTCAAGACCAGCCTGAGCAAGAGTGAGTCCTCATTTCTATTAAAAATAGAAAAGCTAGCAGGGCATGGTGGTGGACACCTGTAGTTCCAGCTACTTAGGAGACTGAGGGCAGGAGTTTGAGGTTGCTATGAGCTATGATGCCATGGTACTCTACCAGGGTGACAGAGTATGACTTGGTCTCCAAAAAAAATAAATTTCAGAAATTTGAGGTCATGTTTGCAGAATAGGAAGAATCAGTGAGGAGAGACGGGGAGGTGGTGAGGGCTGGGAGCAGGCCAGGTTCAAGTAGGGCCCTGCAAGCCGAGGTGAGGGGGCTGGATTTGATTCTTAGGGCCATGAGGGGGCTTTGGAAAAGGCAAAGAAGGGGCCTGCCTGGGCTCCATCCATGTTTTGTGCAGCCCCCACTGTGGAGGCAGGAGGCAGTCACAGCAGCTGGGGTAGAGATGAGGAAGGAGCAGAAGACAGAGGTGGATGGAAGTGGCCACATGTCAGAGAACCACTGCCAGGCTGGGCGTTGGGATGCAAAAGGTGTTGGGAGGTTCCTTTGTTGGCTTTCCTGAGATGGTGCTCTTGGTACCCTAAGTATTTTAAGTATTGCATATGATTAAAGACTCATTCAAAGATGTGAGAAAACATTTACAGACTTAGCAGACAGGCTGGAAACTGAGCTGTGACAGTGTTGGTGCATCGCCATGCTTGACTGCTTTCCTAAGAACAAATGATGACGATTGGATCACCGCGTTTCAAGGAGCGGGAGGTTGCAGCTCTCAGTAAGCTCCCTATGTCCACAGAAGCATGATTAAGTTCAATTTCTGCTAACTTTGGAGAACCGTGAAGCTCTTTCAGTGTGTTTCAAAGTATTTCATTTAGACATTTTAGAAAAACATACATCTCTTTTTATAGCAATGGTTACTGTTCTGATTTATAAGTTCTGTTCCCCTGTAAATCATTCGAAACACAAAAATTAATTTTATGGCCTAACATTTTGATGGCTCTGTGCCTGAGCAAAGGCCAGGAGGAATGCAGTTTTCCTTACTGCCAATTACAATTGGGCATCTTTTCCTTGTGTCTCTTTTTTTTGTTTATTTGTTTTTTAAATAGAGCAGATGGTTCGAGTCTCACACACTCACACACACTCCTGCACACAGGTACACTAATGTTCTGTTAAGAAAAACATTCAAAACCTGACTTCTAGAAAATGGTACGCTTTTCATCATTGGTTCAATCTTATTTAGTTTTAGAATTATGTATCCTAAGCATACTAAAAATTTAATATAAGTCCCCGTGTCTAAAGCATAGATGGATGTCTGTGGGGCTTGGCTATTTAATTGCCTTGGGTGCAAACATGAGTTATTCAGTTATACCTGCGTGAGCAGGCAGAGGTCTTTACACAAATGTGTTTTCTCTTTCTGATACTACACAGTTCTCTTTCATATATATATTCTCTGCATTGTAGGAGGACAGGAGTAGTTGGTTTCTTCATTTGAGGAAAGGAAGGAAGCCACACTGCTAAGTGACGAGTGTGTGTCAGGGCCCTGGCAGGTGTTACATGGACACGCCCATCAAGTCTTCTTAAAAATCCTGGGAGTTGGCTCTAAGAGTCCTAGTTTTAAAAAGCCTACAAAAGCCTACTCCATATGGTCTGAATGTTTGTGTTCTCTGAAAATTCATACGCTGACATGCCAGCCTCCAAGGTCTTGGAAGGTGGGGACTTTGGGGAGGTGTTAGGTTGTGTGGGCAGAACCCTCATAGGAGACTCCAAAGGCTCTTTTGCCCTTTCTGCCATGTGAGGACTCAATGAGAAGGAACCCTCTGTAAGGAATTGCCCTCACCAGACACCAAATCTGCTGGCGCCTGCATTCGGGAATCTTGAACCCAGACGCCTGAACTGTGAGAAGCAGTGTTCTGTGGTCTATGGTGTCTGTCACAGCAGCCTCAGCACACTGGGACACAGAGTGTGTGCAGAGTCTTACGTGGAACAGTCAGGATCTGAACTCAGCCCCTGTGGGCTGCCCTGCACGTGCCCCCTTCACCGCACTGAGCATCAGATGTAGTTCCTTGAAACCTCTGTTCTCGCCCTCAGCTGAAGACAGCACTGTGTTCCTGCCTACTGGCCTGACACGTGATGCTGGATGGCGCCTCTCTTTGATGTTTTAGTGTTGTAATTTGCTATCCATGCGGTTATGAGAAAGAAGGATCATGGAGAGAAAAAAGTTGATTTAGTAAGTATTCACTGAGCAAGTTCTGGACACCATGATAGTTGTTGGGGATGGAATCACAGGGGTTCGTAAAATGGTTCTGAGCAGTCCACACCTGCAGGCATACACTCTGTTGCTAGCACACTATACCCTCTGCTGGGGGCACCACACCCTCTGGTGGGAGCATCATGCCCCCTGGTGGGAGCATCAGGCTTCCTGGTGGGAGCATCACACCCTCTGGTGGGAGCATCATGCCCCCTAGTGGGAGCATCAGGCCTCCTGGTGGGAGCATCAGGCGTCCTGGTGGGAGTATCACACCCTCTGGTGGGAGCACCACACCCTCAGGGGGAGCATCATACCCCCTGGTGGGAGTATCAGGCCCCCTGGTGGGAGCATCATACCCCCTAGTGGGAGCACCAGGCCCCCTGGTGGGAGCATCACACCCCCTGGTGGGAGCATCACACTCCCTGGTGGGATTATCAGGCCTCCTGGTGGGAGCATCAGGCCCCCTGGTGGGAACATCACACCCCCTGGTGGGAGCATCACACTCCCTGATGGGAGCATCAGGCCCCCTGGTGGGAGCATCACGCCCCCTAGTGGGAGCATCAGGCCTCCTGGTGGGAGCATCACACCCTCTGGTGGGAGCATCAGGCCCCCTGGTGGGAGCATCACACTCCCTGGAGGGAGTATCAGGCCTCCTGGTGGGAGCATCACACCCCCTGGTGGGAGCATCAGGCCCCCTGGTGGGAGCATCACACTCCCTGGTGGGAGCATCATACCCCCTGGTGGGAGCATCAGGCCCCCTGGTGGGAGCATCAGGCCTCCTGGTGGGAGCACTACCCCCTCTGTGGGAGCATCACACCCTCCCTCTGGTGGGAACACCGGCTGCCAAGGGAACACAGTGATTCTGAAGACAGCAGATTGTTTTTCTTAGATCTGGGAAGGATGGCTACATGGGGGCGGGGGTGTTTAAACTGGACGTTGAGGGTAAGTAGCAGAGAGGATGAACATGGAGGGCAGGACTTTAGGCTCAGGGGACCAGCTCATCCCTGAGTGGTGGTCTCCACATATCTCTTTGTTTTTAACCTTCTTGTTTGTCATTCAGACTCAGCAAACACTGCAAATGCTGAGGAATGAGGAAACTCAGGCTGAGCAGTTCTTTTGCAAACATCTGCATTTGGCTGAAAGAGCATTGCGGGACACACAGCCCCTTTGATATTTTCATTTCCTCTTCAGAGTTTCTTTTCTTAGAACTGAGAGGTTGGTTTTCCCCAGCCTTTGTTCTTTCTCCATGATCATGGCATTGCCTAATAACTTTCCTTCAATGGCCATGACACCACACAGCAAATATAAGAGGGAGCATCAGCGAGTCGGTGAATCATGTGGTATTTATGTAGAGACTCTTGCCCAATGCAGAGTTCTGCAAACCATTAAGGCTCTCTAGTGTAGTTACTATCTTTTAAGTCAGTCTTTGCAGCCTACTTTGACTCTGATGGCTGGAAACGCCTTTACAGAGTAAGAAACATACAGCAGCAACCTGTGCCAGCCCAAGCCTCACAAACTCTCAGTCTCCATGTTTGGTTCTTCCAAGAAAATTCTGGACTCTGGGCTGATGAATCGAAAGCTATTTCCCATGAGCAGAAAACGCAGTGAAACTTTTAACCTTTGCTTCATACATTCCAAGCAAGGAGCATATCCATCTTTTTGTGTTCTTAGTGCAAAGGAAGTATTTATTTTATGGGAACTATTAAAATGGGTTTCCTATTCAGTGTGCTTTCTAGAACACAGGCCATGTATGTTACATAAAACAGATAGACTTCCATCCCAGGGGAATCTCTGGTCTTCTCACCCCTCTGAGCTTTGATCTTGATGGAGTGATGCTTTTGCCTCTAGCTGGAAGATTCATAAATCTGAGGGGCGGAAGAAGTTGACGTCTTGGCTAGCCCCTCTCTTAGGGACTCATGTTCAATTTATCAAAGGCCTCCTCTCTGACAACACACCTGTAACACCTCAACATCCTTGTAAGGTTTCTGAGAGCTTTTCCCCTCTGCCCTTTTGGATTTTAAAGGCTGATGTAGCTTCTGGTGTGGAGGGGATTTGTGAGGTTAATGGGATACTTTGAGGGGGCTTAAGTTTTTGCCAGAGTGTGTGTTGAATGGTGAGATGAGATCAGGACGTGCTCTTGGTACAAGGGGATGCTTTAAGCTGAGATGGGGGCAGAGTGAGCGCCTGGGCCTGGGTTTTATACATTAGAGGATTTCTTTCAGGTAGTTCTCTACAGGACGGTGTAGCCATGTTCCAAATAATCCATAGAATTCTGACTCTAAAATTTTAGCTTTGGTTTTCACATATCTCTCTCGAACCCAATGAAGTTCAGAGCTCAGAGATTTATAATAAACAAGCTTATTTTTGCTGAAATTCCACTTTTCCAAGGAGGCCAATAAGCCTCTCCCAAGTCAGACATTGTGCAGAAAACCCTCATTGTGCTGAACTTCCCTCCTCCCAGGGCTTAAGGTCCACACGGCCCTTGTCAGCCTGGCTGTGGGGTCTCCCAAACACATGAGGCTACTTCAGGTTTTGTGAAAGCATAGAGTGGCCGAAAGAGTTTTGATGGCAGATGACTGTGCTCTCAGTTTTGGCTTAGTCAGTCCCTAGCTTTTTGAATACGTTACTTAATCCTCTAGTTTTCTCATCTATAAAAGAATATTAGGAACCCTGACTTTGCTGGGCACTGAGTGGGGTATGTGAGTAGAACACGGAAGGACCAGCACCTTGTTGGTGCTCACTGAATGCCACTTTTTTTGCTTCCTGTGACACTGAAGGGGACGTTTCAATCGCAGGTAGTGGGGGCCAATCTGTGTTTTGAACCATCCCTCCAGCTTCAGTGTCCTGTGTGCCTTGAAGGCATGTGTGAGTTATCTATTGCCGTGTAACAAATTATCATTCAGCAGTTTAAAACAGCACACATATAAGCTTCATTTTATTTCAAATTAATATGAGGGTACAGATTTTTAGACTGCATTGTTTTTAATTCTAAGGTCAAGTTCAACTTGTAGTTGAGCCCTTCACCCGGGGGCGCTGAGCACCTTCTCCTTGTGCACCTCGAGTGAGATCCCTCCTTTGCCTCCCTTATCTCCCGTCCCCCTTGCTAGACTACACTTGTGTTTATCTTTCATGTGGGCGTGTAGTTGTTTGTGTATTGATTTCATGTTAGTATTCAGTACATTAGGTATATATATTTTTCTGTTCTTCAGATGAATGTGTTCTATATTTTTAGGTATATATATTTTTCTATTCTTCAGAAGCACGTGTTTCAACTCCATCCAGGTAAAAGAAAAAGATGTCAAGTCTCCATCTTATCTTATGGCTGAAGAGTATTCCATGGTGTACATATGCCACAGTTTGTTAATACAGTCATGGGTTGATGGACAGTTGGGTTGTAAAACAACCCACAGTTTCAGTGGGTCAGGAATTGAGGAATGACTTAGCTCCACCTCCAAGTTTCTCATGAGGCTGAAATCAAAACAAAAGCTCAGCTAGGGAAGGATTCACTCCCAAGCTTAGGTTCTTGCTTGTGAGATTCACTTCTTTGCAGACTGTTGGGTTTAGGAACTCAGATCCCTGCTGACTTTCATATATTTATTATTTTTATTTTTATTAAATCATAAATGCATAGGTCATGTATACATCAATGCGTTTATGGGGTACAATGTGCTTATTTCATATAGAATTAGGAGCGCTTGCATCACACTGGTTAATATAAACCTTGTCTCACTTACTTAACTATCGTGTTAAGACATTTATACTCTATACTAATAGATCCAACATGTACCCTTGCATTATGTACCATAGGTGTGGTCCCTCCATTCACCCTCCCTCCGTCTGACCTCCCCCTCCCTCCTATCCCTCCCTCCTCTCTCCTTCATCCTGGGCCATAGTTGTGATCTATTCTTCGTGTGAAAGTGTAAGTGATTGTAAATTGGTTTCATAATGGTATTGAGTACATTGGATATTTTTTCTTCCATTCTTGAGATACTTTACTAAGTAGCCCTGCTGACTTTCAGCTGGAAGCCACTCTCAGCTCCTGGCCACATTGCAATGTCGGAGCTGCCAATGTAGCATCTCCTGCATCAAAACCTGCCCGGGGGAGAGTCTGCTAGCAAGACAGAAGCCAGAGTCCAGGTGCCCAGCTCATGGGGCAATGCCTCATCACATGAGTTATATTTTATTGTTAGGAACAAGTCACTCAAGAAGATGAGACCACATCTTGTCTGGGGGCTGTAATTGCTACTTTCATAAACATGGGCACATTGCCTGAGGTTCCCACGTACTCTGCCGTCCTGTCTGGTATACTTTCCAGGGTGAAAGGAGGCACCAGTGACGACTGTTAAAGAACAATAGCACTGAACTGGCTCTGTCCAGGTCAAACTGAGTCTCATGGTCACTTTACAGGTGGACGGGTTCTAGGAGTCCCTGCATCTCTAGGGAAGAGATGCAATTTACTAGACCCCCTTCCACATGCTAGGGCCCTTACTCACCATGTCATTTACACTCTCACAAAAAACATGTAATGACCTATTGGGGGCTGGCTCCTGAAGGCCATGTAACGTTCTGCCTGGGGTTTGGTGTAGGATAGGTTTTTGCTCAATGTGTGCTCAGTCCCCTGAGTTCTTACACTACCCTGTGGCACAGGTAGTCCAGCCTCCTGCCTGGAGATGGGAAAACTGAGGCTTGGAGAGGTTTCCACCCAGGGGAGACGTGCTTCTCTGGCTCCCGGCCTGGGCTGCTCTCCCAGGCACAGGTCAGCTCTCACTGGTGCTAATGGTCAGGCAGGCTCCTTTACAGGCTTCGGAAGTGAAGCCTCGTTCTTGCCAGGGAGTTGTTATGGCTGGTATCACAGGTTTTACAGGCCCCTGGAACCATGTCGTGGGGCTTTTGAGTTTAAATGGAGGCAATTCATAGGATCCAGAAGGCCTGTAATGTTTGTAAGAATTGCACGGTGAACTCAGATGCCGCGGTGACAGGCGGCTTCATTTCTCAGCGGGCGTGAGACCTGGGCTGTCAAGCATCACGCTCTGATTAGAGACCACAGAACAAAATGAAATCTCAATATCAAGCTTAAAGCGCAATTCTCCAGACTACTCTGAAAATGAGAAGGATAAACTTTTTCTTTAAGGTTATCCCAGCTCTTAATGTAAAACAAAACTTACTGCTGAGACGTGGTGCTTGAGAAATTACAGTCAAGAACACCATTTTTTGGAGGAAAAATGAAATATCACATGCTTAGTAGGAAACAGCATGAAGTTGTGTAGCTGACTATGTTTATGATGGCTCACACCTGAGTGTGTGTGTCTGTGTGCGTGTGCGGTGTGCACACGTGTGTGATGTGTGTGCCTATGTGTGTGAGTTGTGTATGTATGTGTGTGTGTGGTCTGTGTGTTTATATGCATATACATGAAAGTATGTGTATGTGTGCACTTGTGTGATTGCATATGTGTGTGAAGACGTGTATGTCTGCTTTCACTGGGGACCTCAGGGAGCCTGACTGAGAAGCTGGCACTTTGCATGCAGGGTCAGAGTGGTTCAAGGTCAAGGCCTGTGAGCTGGAAAGAATGTGGAGGACCCAGGGACACAATAGAGGGCAGAGTGGCTGGGCTCGGGTGCTTACCCTCGAGCTCCAGGAGGGTAAGGAGGCGGAGATCACAGAGGCCACTGTGGGCACTTTGATTTTGACTAAGCCTAATAGATCACCACTGGAGGATGTGGAGCAGACAGATAGTATATTCTGACTTGCACTTTAAAGCTACCATGCTGGCTAGTGGAGAGAGAGCAGGAGGGCCAGCAGGGACAGTGGGGGGGAGGAGCTGGATCTGCCTTCAGCTTTGGAGGTTGCCAATCATGCAGATGAATTTGCTGTCAGGGCTGTTTGATGTGAAGGCGAGGGAAAGAGAAGAATAAGAACTTGTGCTTGGGTGTTGGCTGGTAGGGCAGGGTCGTGGATGGTGCCCTCGGCAAATCTGGAGAGTGCTGGGCAGGACTATTCTGTGGCTGGCAGGAGGGTGGCAGAAACCCAGAAGTCTTTCACCACGTTAACTTTGGGGAGCATAGTCTCTCCCCTCCCTTCCTTACCTGATTTCCTCTTTTTCTTTTTTTTCTTCCTTCCCCTCCCGGAGGGTCTAAGTACCATACTAGGTGCTCGTGATATGAAGAAGGTGACACAGTTGGGCTGCTGCTCTCAAGGAACTCAACTCACAAACTAATGGAGCAGTGAGTGCGGAAGTGTTAATAGTGGCCCTAGATGGATAAATAGTTAAGAAGTATTGAAATAAGTGCTCTAATAAAGCTCACTCAGTTAGCACAGACAGAGAGGCAGGAGGTTGCCAGGTACCTCTGATGTTTTCAGAACTAATCACATAGAGAGACCATGTCTCTTGAGTTGTCTGAGCTCTACTGTCTTGAACCCAAATCCTTAATCTGTTCCCATCAAGCCCTGGCAGATGGCACTGGTGTTTTGGTTACGTGCACACTATGTCCTCCCCGGGTTGAGGTGCTGGCTCCCTTCCTGACTATAGTTTCAGCCTGTTAGCGTCAGAGTCCCAGCCATCTAAACCTCTCTTCTGGTCCCCACCTTCCTTCTGTGTTCCAGTGAGCAACCCCAAATTGTTCTTGACCTGATGGGCATGGTCTGGGGAAGGCTTTACAGTGAGGGTGAGTGCTGGAGGAAAGGGACGAGTAAGCCAGGTAGACAGCCAGGTCCTCAGGGGTGGCCGGCTCCACTGAGTGCAGAAAAGCATGTCCCTTTTCATCTCTAGGAGGTGGCTTCTCTCTACCAGTGGCCCGTAGAGAGGAAAATCTGTTAAAGCTGTATCATAAGAAAGCAAAATGGTCTAATCTGCTTAGTTTTAGGCTAAGACAACAAAGGTGCATTAGGTATTTTGAGGATGTCAAAATCCAGTGGAGGGAATGGCCATGTAGATTGTTGATCCTGTGACCTGTGATACCTGTTGAAATGTCTGTGTCTCTATAAAAGAAGATTTATTATGGGAATTGGCTCAGGTGACTATCGATGCCAAGAAGGCCAATGATCTGCCGCCTGCAAGCCTAGGAAAGCCAGCGGCGTAATTTAATCTTCATCTGGAGGCCTCAGAACCAGCACACTGATGTCCAAGGCCAACAGAAGATGGATGACCCAGCTCAAAAAAAAAAAGAGAGACTGAATTTGAATTTTCCCTTCCTCTGCCTCTTCTTCCATTCTGACCCTCAGTGGATTGGATGGTGTCCACCCACGTTTGTGGGGGCGGATCTCTGCTCAGTCTGCAGATTCAAATGCTCTTCTCTTTTGGAAACACCCATAGGGAATCCTTTAACCCAGTCAATCTGACACATAAAATTAACCATCACAAGTGGGGGCACCGTGGGAGGAAGAACTGAGTCTCCTGGAGAGGTCTGAGGAGCCAGTGACCAGGTTGGACTTCAGCAAGTGAGAACCGCAGCAGCAGAGATGGGAGGAGCCTATGGGTTCTGGGCGGGGTCAGCAGGTGCACAGGGACAGGCCAGGACTGGTGGGAAGCTGAGCTGGATGCACTTGGAGGACAGGAAGAGGCTGTAGATGGAAAGTAGAGTGGAATTACATTGTGTGGGATTTTATCACCAAACTTGGGAAAGAGGACGTCAGGCCATCTGTACAAAATCTGTACAAAATAGTGAGCCTGATGAGCCTCCATGGCAGATTGGGGAATGGTACATGCCCAGTACCTCTCCCTGTTGGATTCCTCAGGTGGGTGCCGGCAGAAGCTGCCCTCCTGTCACCAGAGGACTTGTGTCCAGATGCAGCACTGTGTGTTTAATGAATGAATGAATTTACCAACTAGACCATTCATCTCTGGAAAATGGAAATTTAGTTTCCCTTCCTTTATGGTTTGACGCTGATCTGCACTTTGTGGGTTCGTAATGGTTTTCCTGCTTTGGAAAGTTACCAGTCCCTTCTTTCTTTTTTCCCTTCTTCCTTCCCTTCTTCCTTCCATTTTTTCACCTTTCCTTTCTTCACTCTATAAATGTTAATCAAGTATTGTGATGAGTACTTTCTTTGCTACCTAAGAGCACAGGACATGGTGAAAAAATCCTGGGCTTTGGCATCAAGCATATCCGAGCTCGTAATTCCTGCTCCTTCACTTTTTAGCTGTCACTTAATCTTCACTTTACTGAATTCTATCTGGTGGATAACACTTTATTTTAGGCTTTGTTGGTAACACTGAGCCTCAGAGAGATTTAATGAACACTGATTAACCTGGGCAACTAATGATGAAATGTTTTTAAACCAATATTGTTGAATGGTGTGAATTGGAAAGATCTTTTCTTCAGGGTTAATTTTGCACAGGGTATTCTGTGTGTGGTAAAATATCAAGTCGAGGTGTTTAAATGGTGGTTCAATTAAGTGAAAGAATGAATGAAAAGAGCCTGGAATAGTGCTTGGCACACAGTCAGCATTCACCAGATTGTAACTTTTATTACTTAATTATTCACAGTAGTGGAATAGCTTGCTGCTGGTCTCGTGAAAATTGTGAGTTAGGTAAATCACCTCCTAAAGACTTTTTTCTCCAAAAAATGTGCCTTCCAGAAATTGGTCTTAGTTGATTTTCAAGCCAACTAAAAAGAACGGGAGAGGATGGGAGGAGGAGAGCTTGGTGTTGGTCTGGATGGCAGTCCAGCAATAGTCACTCTTGCCCCTCCCATGGTGGATGGAATATACCTTTGGGCCCTGTGATGTTGACCATGGCCATGGGGCTTATTTTGGCCTGTTAAATATCAGAGGATGGAGCAAAAGCAGAGGCTTGAGTGCATGTGTATAAATTAGCTTCATGGATTGCCATGAGAATAGCTGGCCCAAGAGACTGGAGACGTAGGGTAGGCCTGAGGCTCGCCTGTGGCCAAAGCTAAGCCCAGCTCAGCCACAGTGCAACCTGGAGGTGCCGCAGCTGAGGTGTGGGCCTGCGACCACAAGAAAACATGTTTAGTAGTGGTTGCCACGTACTTCCCAGCTGTCTCGTTATGCAGGATTGCTGAAGAGATTGTGGCCTCAGGCCCTGCACATGCATCTTTTATTGCCTATGGTCAGGACTCTGTGTCCCCCGCATCCTCCGTCACCTCCACATTACACCATGCCCGCTGTTTGAACTTTGTAGACAAACTTTTATACGGCTTCCTACTGTTCTGCATGGATGGCGCTCTTCAGTTTTATAGGTAGAAGACCTATAAAGTCATCTGGTTCAACCTCGTTATTTAATGGACGTGGAGAGCCAGAGAAGAAGCTCCGTGGTGGAGTCTTACGGTTCTCAGAGGATCAGACAGACTCCAGGCATCTTGCTCCACCCTTCTGTACATCTTTTCTTTTTACCAAACGATGTTTAATCCCACAAATCGGCTGTTTGCAGACACTGTAAGTCAACTTTTAGCATCGGAGGAAGAGTTGATCAGCGGATGAGGAGAGAAGGGGAAGGCACCGGGGAGCCGCGCCGAGGGAAGCTGAAAGTGATGGGTCGGGCAGGCCTGGGCCATGGATGAAAACAAAGACTCCCCTGAAGAGCACGATCATGGCAACTTGTTCAAAGAGTTTCTCTGGGAAGAAAGAGATGAAATTAAGCCGTGGAAATTTTTGGCCTACTCAGGAAAACACATTTTCCAAAAGAGCTGTTAATTTGATGGTGGAATGAGTCACAGCCCACGGGCAGATCTGAGAGTCCCATCAGCCGAATTACTCAAAACTTAACTGGACAATAAAAAATGTATGGTTAAGGCAAACATCCCTGCAGGGTTAGGCCAGAGAGACGCTGTGTCCCTGTTTGAACTTTTCTTTCCTAGTTTCAGGCCAAATTGACACAGAAAATTACCTGATACCTCAGACCAGGAGGAAAGTGGGGCCAGATTATTTTAGGATGGGAGACTTCCCCCATCCCGCTCGAGTTCAGGGTGGAACTTGCTGCGTGGTGACTGGACTTTCGAAATTATTATTATGACAGATCTGGCCCTCAAAACAATATAAAATTATTCTTTCACAGTTGATAGTAGGAAAATAAAGTTTCTCACTAAATTTAACCCTTGAATTTCCCAATCTGTAGAAAAATATGATACCGTTGAACAACAACAGTGTCCTAGTGGTCCTTACTAACCGAAGTGGCCAGGAGTATAATTTAAAAAATAGAAACCTGGTTATATGACCATTTACCTTTAGATGTCCAGGAGCCCTTTCCTGACCTCCTCTTTGATTCTTTTGTTAGGAAGGAAGAACAAGAGGTGGTTCTGAGACCTTGGTAAGGTCAGGTGAGTCTTCACTTCTCAGCACAGCTGTCACTGCTTAGGCAGGCGTGTGCTGCATCCCTGGCACAGGGCTGTGGGCGCTTGTGAGCGGAGTCTGCAGGGCAGGGCTGTGGGCTGCTGTGAGCGGAGTCTGCAGGGCAGGGCTGGGGCTGCTGTGAGCGGAGTCTGCAGGGCAGTGCTGTGGGCTGCTGTGAGCGGAGTCTGCAGGGCAGGGCCAGGGCTGCTGTGAGCGGAGTCTGCAGGGCAGGACTGGGGTTGCTGTGAGTGGAGTCTGCAGGGCAGGGCGGTGGGCTGCTGTGAGCGGAGTCTGCAGGGCAGGGCTGTGGGCTGCTGTGAGCGGAGTCTGCAGGGCAGGGCTGTGGGCTGCTGTGAGCGGAGTCTGCAGGGCAGGGCCGGGGCTGCTGTGAGCGGAGTCTGCAGGGCAGGGCCGCGGCTGCTGTGAGCGGAGTCTGCAGGGCAGTGCTGTGGGCTGCTGTGAGCGGAGTCTGCAGGGCAGGACTGGGGTTGCTGTGAGCGGAGTCTGCAGGGCAGGGCGGTGGGCTGCTGCAGTGAGTGGAGTCTGCAGGGCAGGGCTGTGGGCTGCTGTGAGCGGAGTCTGCAGGGCAGGGCCGGGGCTGCTGTGAGCGGAGTCTGCAGGGCAGGGCGGTGGGCTGCTGTGAGCGGAGTCTGCAGGGCAGGGCCGGGGCTGCTGTGAGCGGAGTCTGCAGGGCAGGGCCGGGGCTGCTGTGAGCGGAGTCTGCAGGGCAGGGCTGGGGCTGCTGTGAGCAGAGCTGAGGGTCGGAGCAGCCGCCTCAGCCCGGGACTGCATTCACTGACCTGGTGACCTCACCGACACCCTCCTGCTCATGAGTGTGGAAGCTTCCTGCTCAGCAGGCAGCTCCACAGACATCTTCAATTCCAGCTGAAGACGCACACGCTCCATATCCATCTATCATTTCTTCTCCAGGGATCTGTTCCCGTCATATCTTGTGCAGCTTCTGAAATAAGTTCTTCAGTGGCTCGTAGCTGTTCTCAGGCTAAGTTCACACGCCTGCCTCTATGTGGCCCTCAAGACTTCTTACTCCTAGACCTTTCCAACTAACGTCCTCCCATCGCCTCCCCTAAATGCAATTTCCCGGCCATCACTGGGCATCTCACTTTCCATAACGAAAGGCGCGGCCCTGCCTTCTCCTTCCTTCTTTCCTGGGCTCCTATTTCTCTCCCAGTTTGGATTTGCCTCCTACGGCTGATGGAGTAAACTGCCACAGACTATCTCAAAACAATATAAAGATATTCTTTCACAGTTCTGGAAGCCAGAAGGCTGAGATCAAGGCTCCCACAAGCCATGTCCCTTGGAGGCTCCAGGGAATAATCCATCACTCTGCTCTCTTTGTCCTGAATGCTCCTGCCCCCTGGCTCGGGCCCCACCACTCTGCAGGGTCCCCATGCTGCCTCCTCCTCCATCTCTGCAGGGTCTCCACCCTGACTCCCCCTCTGTCTCTGCAGTGTCTCCACGCTACCTTCTCCTCTGTCTCTACAGGGTCTCCACGCTCCTCCTCCTCTGTCTCTGCAGGGTCTGCACGCTGCCTCCTCCTCCATCTCTGCAGGGTCTCCACCCTGCCTCCTCCTCTGTCTCTGTGGGGTCTCCACGCTGCCTCCTCCTCCGTCTCTGCAGGGTCTTCACGCTGCCTCCTCCTCCGTCTCTGCGGGGTCTCCACGCTGCCTTTCCCTACGTCTCTGCAGGGTCTCCACACTGCCTCCTCTTCCGTCTCTGCAGGGTCTCCATGCTGCCTCCCCCTCTGTCTCTGCAGGGTCGCCACGCTACCTCCTCCTCCTCTGTCTCTGCAGGGTCTCCACCCTGCCTCCTCCTCTGTCTCTGCAGCGTCTCCACCCTGCCTCCTCCTCTGTCTCTGCAGGGTCTCCACGCTGCCTCCTCCTCTGTCTCTGAAGGGTCTCCACGCTGCCTCCTCCTCCGTCTCTGCAGGGTCTCCACGCTGCCTCTTTCTCTGTCTCTGCAGGGTCTCCACGCTGCCTCCCCCGCTGTCTCTGCAGGGTCTCCACGCTGCCTTTCTCTATGTCTCTGCAGGGTCTCCACGCTGCCTCCTCCTCTTTCTCTGCAGTGTCTCCCTAGTGCCTTTCCCTACATCTCTGCAGGGTCTCCTCGTTGCCTCCTCGTCTGTCTCTGCAGGGTCTCCATGCTGCCTCCTCCTCTGTCTCTGCAGGGTCTCCACGCTGCCTCCTCCTCCGTCTCTGCAGGGTCTCCATGTGCCTTTCCCTACGTCTCTGCAGGGTCTCCATGCTGCCTCCCCCTCTGTGTTTTTCTTTGGAGAACTGCATTGTAATCATGCTTGCCATCCGGTAAAAGACCTCATACATTATATTCTCATGTGAAGATCTTTAATTACATCTGCAAAAGCAGACCCTGTTCTAGGTAAGGTATTACATGTTAGGGTGTAGATGCACTTTTGTTGGTGGGGACATGTGCCCTTGTACTCTTCAGAGGGCTTGATATTTTTTTTTAGGAATTTTAATGACTTTTATTTTGTTCTCTCTAACGGCTAATTACACTTTGCCATAGTTGATAAGGATTATTTGGGGGATTTTTGGCTTTTCTTTGCTTCTCTGCTGCTGTATTGATGTGTAGTCTTTTAAATGTGTGCCTGCCTGGGCTGTTCTGGAGACAATCCCAGCACTAATTCAGAAGAACTGCAGGCCTCACGTGCGACCCTGGAGAGATCAGAAGGGGATGTTTTGCAGCGTTTAGCAACCTATTTTGCATGTCTTTCCCTTTTTCATCTTTCTAGTTTTCTCAGATCCTACACTCCTCAAAATGTCTTATTCTCCAGAAAGTTCTCCTCCCCCATCCAAGAGCTCATCTTTGCATTTCAGAAATGATAGGGAACTCTGAATATGTGCTGAGGTTTACTGGATGTATGGACTTAATAGTTTAGTTAGGAGTGAAAATGTGGAAATTATGTTACACATGTATACTTATTACTAGAGACGCACACTCAGTATTTTCAGGTAAAATGACTTCGTACTTTTAAAATATACCAGCCAGACTTAGTGCTTGTGGCTCAAGCAGCTAAGGCGCCAGCTGGCAGGTTCGAATCCAGCCCTGGCCGCCAAACAACAATGACAACTGCAACCAAAAAAATAGCTGGGCTTTGTGGCAGGTGCCTGTAGTCCCAGCTGCTTCAGAGGCAGAGGCAGGAGAATTGCTTGAGCCCAGGAGTTGGATGTTACTGTGAGCTGTGATGCCATGGCACTCTACCCAGGGTGACATCTTGGGGTTCTGTCTCCAAAAAAAAAAAAAAAAAAGCTTCCCTAAAATATACCAGCCAAAAAGGGAGTGATGGTGACAATTACATAAAATAAGAGCCATACAATGTAGAGGAGTGCAGTCAGGTGGTGAACACCTGGAGATCCATTCTACTTTCTGCTCTGCTCTTGAGTAAGTTTGATGATGACACCCTCTTCCACCCAGTGGATTTTACTGTGAAGATTGCTCTAGTGTTCCCTTCCTCTGATCCTCCTGAGAGTCTGTTCACTCTCCCATTTTGTAACTCAAAGGCTTCCAGCAAGCCAAGCTCAGCCCACTCCTTCTCGGGAGCGGGGAGAAAGGAAGCTAACCCAGTCAGCTACCCACTCTCTCTTTGGCAGGATGGGGGAAGTCCACGAACATTCTCGTCACTTTTTACAAAAATTTTAAGCTCTTCCTAATCCCACATTTCCATCCTGCCTTTTGGGTATTCAATGATCACTTCAAAGCATAGCAGGATATTTCCTCTGCACCTCTGATAGTCTAATAACCTTTCATATTTAGTTCAGTATCCTCTTGCACTGATTGGCATTTTTCTTCGACATTTTGAAGACATTTATCATTCATTGCAAATTATGTACTTTGGGTGCCATAATGAGAATTGCTGTACTTTGGGTGCCATAATGAGAACTAGGGATACAGAAGTAAAGCTGCAAGCTTGGCCAGGAGGATGCTGAGGTGGAAGAGGGAGGGTCCAAAAACCAACACACACAGCCCAGTCGTGTGAAGGGTGAGCACGGACCTAACAGCCTGGAGGAGGAAAAACATTGAACAATAGCTGAGATTCGAGGCCCTGTGATTGGCTTCCTGTGCGATCCCTGTCTGATGCCCATAACAACCTTTCAAGATAGGTGTTCTCACCATTTTGCAGAAAAGGAAACTAATGGAAGGCTCAAGAAAGTTACGAACTTGTTCATGATCACATACTTTGTAAGTGGTAAATCTGATAACTCCTTTCATATTTTTCTAACTATTTAGAGTTTCAAACATTTTATTTAGTGAGTTCTTACTTTTATGAGGCCATCCTATTTTTTTTTTTTTTAACTGTTCTCCACAGAGCAGTCTTGCTGTTGGTAATAGCTACATAATTTAAATTATTTTAAAGTTCAATTTAAAATATTATTTTGTAGCATGCCAAATTCAAAAAGCTGGGCCTTCAAGACAGGAAGACAGCCTCTCTGAGATGAAAGGGGGGCTTTCCAAGGAGGTCATGCATCTCAGCAAATCACACGTAGACCATGTATTCCTCAATGTATGAACCCATGAAAAACTGTAAGGAAACGTAGGTAATTCTCTAACCCCTAGATATAAAGTACTTCCCTGAGCAAAACAACACCCCCCCCACACACACACACACACAACAGGAGGAATTGCAAACATAAAAGAACAGGCTACTCTGCCAAGTTATTTAAAAATTCTACATGTCAAAAAAATATGCTACATTACAATGCAAGAATGGGAAAAGGCTTCCACAACATGTTGCCAAGTTTCCGTATTCTTCATAAAGAGTTGCCATTGCTCTCAATGTGCTCCCCTAACAGGGAATATACAAGGGATTGATTAATCAGACAATACCTCTCCCCCAGTAAGTGCCACTGGATTAAAAGAACAGCAGTTCCTCAACGCTGATGGTGAAATTCCTGCCAGGGAAGAATTTCATCTTCTGTTTAGGAAAAAATGCTCATAGGTCATTTCTTCCTGACAAGACAGGT
Source organism: Loris lydekkerianus (assembly GCA_963574355.1). Lineage (NCBI taxonomy): Eukaryota > Metazoa > Chordata > Mammalia > Primates > Lorisidae > Loris > Loris lydekkerianus. The sequence goes on from CAUYPK010075005.1 coordinate 44,880, forward strand.
CTTTGTTTTTCTTTATATTTTTGCATATTTGACATCATCTCTACTACAATGTACTACTTTGTAAACCAGAAGAACTGACAATTCTCCCACCCGATGCTGCCCCTGTTCCTGTGTCTGTACTTAGCCCTCCCCACCTGCTTTCCCTTGTGTGTGTCCTTAACAACTCCTTCTGGGAGTGAACTCAGATTGGTCCCTGGGATAACAACCCCATTTATTTTTTTTCTGAAAATGCTGTGAATTGACTGGGCTCAGCTGGGCTGTTCTTCTGCTTCACATGGAATTGCCCAGGGTTGAGGACACCTGGAGTCTTTCTGGGAGCTGGATCTTTCAGCAGAGCTCTCGCGCTGGCAGAGGGGCTGGCTGTCAGCTGTGAGCTTGACTGAACCTCCTGGCAGGGATTACGGGGGGCTGTGGGCTGGCTGTCAGCTGTGAGCTCGACTGAACCTCCTGGCAGAGATTATGGGGGCCTCTGGTTCCTTCCCTGTGCATTTGTGAAGCTGCGTAGGCATCCTCTTATCATGGGGTAACAAGAAGGAGCCCTCCAAACACATAGACAAAGAAGTTCTGAGGCCCTTACTGCTTAGTCTTGTATGTTGATATCTTAATCAGGGTTCTCCAGAGAAACAGAACCCAGAAGATATGTCTGTGGTAGGTATGTGTGTACATATGGTATATACTGTATATACTCAAGTATAAGCCAAGTTTTTTTCGGCACAAAATTTGTGCCGGAAAACCTGAATTTGGCTTATACTCAGGTCATAGAGGTTATTTGATTTGGTGATTGTGATTTAGCTTGATTACCTGTTAACCTATGGGTTTCTGCACTTTATTTAAAGTTTTAAAGTTGTTGTTAAAGTTTTTCTTTAGCAATAAATATTGAAAAGCATTTAACCTACTGATTCCTCAATTATTGAAATTGTTTTGGGTATATATTTTTATTTTTGAAATTTACCAGTGGCTGCTGCATTTTCCACCTCGGCTTATACTCGAGTCACTAAGTCTTCTCAGTTTTTAGGGTAAAATTAAGGGGGTCAGCTTATACTCGGGTCGGCTTATACTTGAGTATATATGGTAATTCTTTTGTTTTCAGTTTCATTTAATTCTGTTCTGATTTTGGTTATTTCTTTTCTTCTGCTGGGTTTGGGGTTGGAGTGTTCTTCCTTCTCCAGTTGCTTGAGATGTCCCATTAAGTTATTAACTTCCTCTCTTTCTGTTTTCTTGAGGAAGGTTTGCAGTGCTATAAATTTCCCTCTTAGGACTGCCTCTGCAGTATCCCAGAGGTTCTGGTAATTTGTGTCTTGATTGTTGTTTTGTTCCAAAAATTTGGTGATTTACTTCTTAATCTCGCCTATAACCCATCTATCCTTCAGCAAAAGGTTATTTAGTGTCCAAGTTTTTGTATGGGTATAGGTTCCTGTTGTTATTGAGTTCAACTTTTATTTCATGATAGTCTGAGAAGATGCGAGGAATAATTTCTATTTTTAAAAATTTGCTCAGGTTAGATTTGTGGCCTAGGATGTGGTCGGTTTTGGAGTGTGGTCCATGGGCTGATGAGAAGAATGTGTATTAAGTTTTGTTGGCATGAAATGTTCTATAGATGTCTGTTACGTCCCGATATTGAATGGTTTAGTTTAAATCTAAGGTTTCTTTGCTTAGCTTCTTTTTGGAGGATCTATCCAGCACTGCTGAAGGGGTGTTAAAATCTCCAACTACTATGGAACTGGAGGAAATCAAGTTGCTCATGTCTGTTAGAGTTTCTCTTATAAATTGAAGTGTATTCTGGTTGGGTGTATAAATATTAATAATTGAAATCTCATCATATTGAGTATTACCTTTAACAAATATGAAGTGTCCATCCTTATTCTTCCTTATTTCAGTTGGTTTAAAGCCTATTGCGTCTGCGAGTAGGATGGTAATGCCTGCTTTTTTCTGCTTTCCATTTGCCTGGAGTATAGATGACCATTCCTTCACCTTGAGTCTATAATTGTCTTTTAATGTAAGATGTGATTCTTGTATGCAGCAGATATCTGGCTTGAGTTTTTGTATCCAGGCACCCAACCTGTGCCTCTTTAGAGGACAATTTAAACCATTCACATTAATTGAGAATATTGATAAGCCTTTTGAGAGTGCAGTGGACATTTTTAATCCTTTTGCAACTGTGGAAGTTGGAATTTGATCAAAATTTTCCAGGTGGGTTTACTTTTGTGGTGGAGGATTATGCTGATCTTTATGGAGGATAGGTCTGAGAATATCCTGGAGAGCTGGTTTAGTTGTGGCAAATTTCTTCAACAAGTGAATGTCATTGAAGTATTTAATTTCTCCGTCATAATGAAATTCAGTTTAGCTGGGTACAGGATCCTGGGTTGAAAGTTATTTTGTTTTAGGAGATTAAAAGTCGATGACCGTCCTCGTCTAGCTTGAAAGGTTTCAGCAGAGAGATCTGCAGTTATTCTAATATTCTTGCCCTTGTAGGTGATGGTTTTCTTTCGTCTGGCTGCTTTCAGAATTTTCTCCTTCATATTAACTTTAGTGAAATTGATTATGATGTGTCTGTGGGATGTCTTATTTGGGTTGAGTCATGCTGGAGTTCTGAAACTATCTGCTATCTGAATTTCAGAATCTCTTGGCATGTCTGGAAAATTCTTCTTTATAATCTCATGGAGAAGAGACTATGTGGCTTGTGAAGGCACTTCGTCACTTTCGGGGATCCCTATAAGACGAATATTGGTTTTCTTTGAATTATCCCATAGCTCTCTGAGAGAGTGATCTGTTTTTGCCCTCCATTTCTCTTCCTCTGTGAGAGTTTGGGAGTGTTCAAAAGCTTTGTATTCAATGTCAGAAATTCTTTCTTCTTCTTGCTCCATTCTGTTACTGAGGGATTATTCTACTGTGTTTCTCAGATCTTTGAGGGCAGCAACTTCTTGTCTCAATGTGTCAAAATCTTTAGTCATTTGGTCTTTGACTTTGTTGAATTCTTGAGCTATCTTTTGGGTTCCTACTTGGAATTCTAATTCAATCATATTTGCTATCCAGATTCTGAATTCAATTTCTGACATCTCAGCTATTTGTGCATAGGATCTTGTGCTGTGTCTGCCTCATTGATCCTTGGGGGAGTTGTTCTACTCTGATTATTCATATTGCCAGAGTTTTTCTGTTGATTTGGCCTCATGATTATTTTTGAGTTGGGGAGGTGTCTCTCTAAGGTTAGACCCAGTGGGATCACTCTATTGTTGCTGGATCTTTGTAGGGAGTAACCCTGTGTAGTTCCTCTGGGGCTTCCCCAGTCAGGGAGTTCTGGTTGTGGGAGCAGCTCCGGAGTATGATACACCTGGATCCAGCAACAGGGCGGGAGGCGGTGTGCACGGTTCTGGGAGTGCCTGGTGCCCAGTGACTTTAGCACAGAGAGCCCAATGCTCCAGCAGTCTCTGGCCAGGAGAAGGGCTCTGCATAGCAGCAGGGAGGGCTTTGGAGAGCACGCAGCTACCAGAGTCCTTGGCCAGATGACCGGGCTGGTGTGGAGGCAGGGAAGGTACAGGAGGGAGGATGCAGGGTTGTGCGACTCCTGCAGTTCCTGGTCAGAGCATGCGGAGGCCCGGCGGGCACAGGTCCTGGGTTGGGAGTCGCTGTGCAGCTCTTATGGACATCCAGGTGACACCAAGCCTAGGAGTTTGAGGTTGCTATGAGCTGTGATGCCACGGCACTCTACCCAGGGCAACAGCCTGAGGTTTCAGTGTGCCAAAACTGGTCTCACTCTGCCCCTGAGGGTTAAGGCTGTAAGGCAGCTCAGTCCCCACCTTTAGGCTGCTCAGTCACTAGGTTACTAGCTCCCACCTGATCCTTGCTCTTGGACCCTGAGGGCGGAGCTTGCTGGGGGCAGTTCTCTCACAGTGGCTCCCTGTGACCCACAGCTGAACACTATTAGCTCCATCCAGCTCAGTGGCTCAGTCTGGGGCCCTGGACAATGCCCAAATTTCTCTGCACTCCTGCTCAAGCTGTCCCCAGTGCAGTTCAACTGAGTGTCAAGCCCCAAAACACCAAAAGAGTTCACAGGTAAGGCCTTTCCAGTTTGTAGTCTCACTGCTGCTTGTACTTATGGCTGCTGGCAGGATTAGGGCATTCGAACACATGCAACCACTTGCCAGTTTTCCACTGCTTTTGTCCTCCTCTTGGGGTCCAGAAGTCCCTTAATGACTCCCTGTATCCTCAAAGGGATGATTATAGGCTGATCCCACCAGCCAGAGATGCCTGGAGTCTTATCTCCCCAGACTCACGTGCCCAGTTGCAGGGAAGCTGTTACTCAGCTGCCATCTTGCTCTACTTCCCTATTTATTAAGTCTTTTGTACATAGATCATAAATACATTTATGCCCATTTCAGTGTGTTTATTATTTGTACAAATTAGAGTGCTTACATCATTCTAATCAGCATAGCTTTCATCTCATTTACCCAATTATAACATTAGGACATTTGTATTCTACACATGATAGGACCAACTTGTGCTTGCAATGTGCTCCATAGTTGTGGTCCCCCTACTATCCCTCCTACTCTCCTCTTGATGCTATTATTTTTAAAATTTTCTTTGTATTCATATGGCCTTAAATTTTCACTACATATCATTTATTCATCTGTTAATTCATTCAAGTGGCTACTGTGTGCTGGGCATGCACTACACCCTGGGTTGTGCATGCAGGTAAGGCCTTCATGTTTGCGCTGGGGAAGGTAGATAATAGAGAAATATGTGACTAAGTTAATGTATTGTGGATTAGGTGATGGTGACATTGGAACAGAGATGTGGAAGAAGCAAGGAGCGGGCAGAGCAGGCTTTCTGAGCATTCCAGCATGTAGCTGCACAGGGCCCCTCACTCAGTTTAATGCTCAGTTGTCACCATCATAAGAGCCTTAGTAATTTTTTAATGAAAAGCATCTTCACTTTACAATGGGCATGAAAAATTATGTAGCCAGTCCTGGACCAGGAATGTGATATCTGCAGGAAGAGAATTCCAGGCAGAAGGTACCAGGAAGAGCACAAAACCTGAAATGAACAAGGAGGAGGAAGATGCCAGTTGACTCAAGTGGGACACGCAAGAGAGGAGAGTGACGGGGATGGGGGAACATGGGGAGCAGGCAGGTATGTGAACGAGCCCTTGTGAAGACTGTGGCTTTTACTCTAAGTAAGAGGACAAAGCTATTGACTAGAGGGGTGATTTGATTTGATCTTCATGTTAAAACAATTATTCTAGGTTTGCACTAACTGGTTATTGCATGAAGTTTGTGTAAGAATTTACCTATTTTCTCAAATAGGCCAATGTCAATTTTGTCAAAATCAGATATGCAATTTACACAGAAGACGTTTTAACATTAAAAAAAACTTCACTTGAAAATATATTTAAAAATGTGTGAAAATGAAGAATTACTAATTCTCAATGCTTATGTAGATGAAATGTTTTTTTTTTTAATTATTCCTTTCCTAGATAGTTTCAATATTTAGAACTTTAAATATATACTTCTTAACCACAAATATTCCTCTTCACAGATATATCCTTTTAAAGGGACATATATAAATATCCTAGAGAATGTTTAATTTTCTGTAACACTTCAACTTTTCCTCTTAAGAGAGAGAGAAAGAAAAATTGTGCTTATTGTTGAAAAACACCACTATTTTGTGAGAAAAGTTGTTTCTGCTAAATGTCCAAAGTGAAGAAATCTCACTCAATGATGGTGCTGGTTAGAGAATTTATTTTTGAAAAGTTAAAAATCGTAAGTTTCTAAAATGAAATCTTGAGACTATCTAGTGTTAAATATGTGGATTTTTTAAAAAAGAAATATGGACATAAGAGAATGAAAAGAAAATTTGAAGTTTCCAAAAGATATACAGAGGAGTCCACCTGCCAGTGCACCACATACTTTGTGGAGGCTTTTTTTTTTTGCTTATCTGTGGTGTTGTGATGTTCTGTGCGTAAAATTCTTCTAGTACTTTGCAAGTGTTTTTGTATCTTTTGTCTTATGTTATGCACACCTTTTCTGAGATACATAAAGCAGGTTTTATTTCTAAAGTCTAGATGAAGAAATAGAAACCTAGGGAATTTAAATAATTAGCTCAAGGTCAATGGCAAGACAAGAATCTAGACATCCCGATTTTCTGTCTAATACTCCCTCCATATCCTCATATTTGCTCCCTTCATATTAAAGAGGTGGAGTGGCCACTAGATGTACTTAATGAAACAGACCAAACCATTTCTGCTGAACAGGGGCCACATGTGGTGGCATTAGAAGTAAAAACAGATAGGAAAAAATAACAAAACAAACAAAAAAAACAACTGTTAAGAAAGGAATATAAATTGGAATTCTTTGCAATTAAAAGATTCTACTTTTTAAAAAGCACTATTAAAAAATGAAAAGACAGGCCCATGGACTGAGAAAACAGTGGTGAAATATAATAGACTTGTATCTAGAACATATTCATTCCTCTGAAAATTCAATCAATGGTAAGAAAAAACCAATCCAATTGAAAAATATTTGAACTGGCATTTTTTCATGGGCAGTAAGCCCATGAAAATTTTCTCAGCCTCATTAGTTATCAAAAAGTACAAGTTAAAATCACAACGATATTTATACCATATTGGTATGCGAAAATAAAAATATCAGACAATACAGTTATGATTTAATAAAAAAAAAATCAGACAATAAAAATGCTGGTGAACATGTGGAGCAACTGGAATGCTTGTGTATTGCAACATGTATACCCCTTTTGGTAAGCAGTTTGGTAGTTTCTCATGTTTGCCCCCTCAGAATGAAAACTTTTAATCACACAAAAACCTGTACATGAATGTTCATAACATCTTTATTTGAAGTTGGTCTACAAGGAAAATGACTCAAATTTACTTTAAGTACATGGATAAACAAATTGATAAACAAAAGAATGCTACTTATTCACATAAAGAATGGAGGACTGATACATGCAACATCCTGAGTGAAACTCAAGTGCATTCTGGTAAATGAAAGAAACCAGACCCCAGAGGCTACATATGGCCTGATTTCATTTCTATGACCTTCTGGAAAAGGTAAAACCAACCCGAAGTTGCCAAGGGCTGAAGATCGGGGGAGAAGTTGATTGCAGAGAGCTGTGGGGACATTTTTGAAGGTGATAGAATTATTGTTCGTGTTGATTCTGGTAGCTATTACATTATTTGTAGCCTCATTTGTCTAACTCATGGAACTGCACATCAGAGATGATTGTTGGTGGTATATGGAAATTATGCCTCATTTCAAAAAAAAAAAAAAAGAATGTGAATACATGAAATCTAGTTGAAACTAAAAGACACATATCTATTTTATATCAACAGAGAAAATATGCCCAACAATAAGAAAAACATAAATTATCCAGAGTGTTTCATATTTAATTCATTTCAACATAAATTGGCAGTTGAAATTTCCAGGCACTTTTTCTAAAAGTGAAAAGTAGAAGACATCTCTGATTTGGATAGAGTCTATATGCAACTTTAAAGCTGTATATTAAAGATAATATACAGATAAAACAAACAGAGCTATGAGTGTTCTACGCAGCTATTTAGTATCATTTTCAAAATGAAATAATTCACTGAAAAAGTCTTTACTTACTAATTTATATAGCCACATAGAAATAATCTGAATAATCATGTCTTCAGGATGGGCAAAGGGAGAAACTTTTAACTTATAACCATTCTTCAATTGGTCAAAAAGTGCTGATGTTTTATGAGCCCTGGGGAATCATACCAACTTTAGTCCTTAGTATTGTATGTGAATATGACTTATTTTCCTGAAGTATTTGGTACTCCAGTGTTTGATAAGGTACAGGGTTGCCTGAGAAATTCCATCAGTCTCTATTCATATTTCAAATGGAATGATAAATGGGTCAGGCATCAGTTGTCCTAATGGAAAAGCCTGATAGTTTTGTAGAATCTACTTTCCTACCTTGGTCTTTGATGCAGTCTCTTCTCTGTGGTTGAAAATACAAAAACCTCAAGTTTAGTAAATACAGTCATGTTTTCTGTAATATTAAAAAAAAAGGGGAGGCAGTGTTTTGTGTTCAGACAATCAGATTTTAAAGGCAATATGATTTTAAAAATAAAAGATGAAAGAATCAAGGAAGTATGAATGAAAATAACCTTGAAGTACCTTTTGCACATCTCCTAAAATAACAACCACAAACATATGATCCGTTTTCAGTCCTGCTGATGATACAATTAAAGTAACACACCCATATGTGTTAGAATGGGCCTTAAAATTTTTCTGAAATTATTTGGGATAACAAAATGGAAGTACATTGTGAGATCTTAAAAATGTTGTACATTTTGATTGAATAATTTTCCATTTAGGAATTTATGCAAAGGAAATAATTTGATGGGAGAAAATGATGCCTGACCCATATATCATCCCAGAATGAGATAAAATAGCATTAAAATAGAAAGCTAATTAAATGTACACCATTAGGGGACTTGGATAAAAAATAATGGAAATTCAGTGATATATAGACTGCAGGGACCTCTTGGGCAGCATAAGACTCAGTTCTGGCCACCTGTGTCAGCACTTGCATTGAACTCCTGGTTCCTCCCTGGGTTGCCCCTACAAGGCCTTGCCAAACACCATTTAGCAAATATTTGGTTGATTATTTTCTGCCTCCTTTAACTAGAATCTAAGCCACAACATAAGTACAAGATTTTGTCACTATTGTATTTTCCATGCCTGGAGCAGTTCCTGTTTTTTCTTTCAATAAATATTTTTGAAAAAACAAACAAAACAAAAAACAAGAACAGAAGGGCACTTAGTAAAAACTTTTAGTAGGTAGATTTTGATTCTGTTTCTCTTTTTGCTTTTTATTCAGCCATTCATTTTATTAAGCCCTGCTCTGAGCCACCACCATGTGGGGGTGCTGGTTCACAGACGTGAACTTGACAGTCATGACCCTGCTAAAATGGACCTCACAGTCTGCTGGGCAGGATAGTCATTGCAGGAGTATCTGTGAGGCAGATGAAAGGAGGATAGAACATGATGAAGAGAGGGATACCATCTCCTTGGGAATCAGAGAAAGAACTTCCTAGAGGAAGGTCCATCTCCCAGAGTTGTGAGTGATAAGGAGGTACTCACTGGGCAGCTCACTGGCATGTGCCAGGCCCGTTGGTGGGGGTGTGACAGTTGTGGAGGAGCAAGGAGCACAGACCAGGCTGATGACAAGAGAGGCAGACAGCCTGAAGTGTGGATTTTGTTCTCTTGTTCAAGGGTGATGGGAAACAATTGACAAAGAATAGGTTTAAACAGGGAAATGAGAGGATCCTGTTTGAAATTTGCAGAGATGGCTGCCGCTGCAGCCTGTAATATTGAATGTGGGCAGGAAATATTTAAGACTGGAGGCCGCTGATCCCAGAGGGTCCCACAAACAAGGCCAGGGGGTCCAGTTCCTGTTCTTCTCTTTGGTCAGCCACCAATCAGGAGACTGTGTCCTTTCTGCCTTAAAGGGTGGTCATATGAAATAAGGAAATTGGTGTGTACACAGCAGGCTGTGAAGTGTTGTCAGCATGTCCTGCGTTTTGTATTCTTCATCTGACCTGGAAAAGGAGGGCATCAACATGGAGGAATGGCCTGAGTTTCCTCACTCTGAGTCTCACCAATAGTCCATCTAAAAAGAATATGAAGAATTTGTTTCAATTCCCTTGGTCAGTTACCCCAGGATTGGGGACATTGTGTGGTCTGCACTTTTGTTGTTTTCACCATAGGAATTAATTTGGTGGCAGAAAGACAGGCTTTCTATGGACCTATGGAAAGGCAAATCCTTGTAAAGTTCTCCCTGCTGTCCCAGAAATATGCTTGAGCCCCATGAGAAGGCCCTGAGGGAGGAGGTTTCCCTGCGGAGAGCCCCAAACCCACAAGGGCTATGCAGCTGCTGGCTGCCCCCTTCTCCACTTCTAATCAATTCCGAGCCTCCCTACTTCTCCATTTCTAATCAATTCCTAGCCTGCTGTGGCTCGGGCCCCAGCCTTTCAATTATTCAGGAATTGGAAAGTATTTGTTTCTTGATGCAGGATTTGCTTTTATTCAACAGAACAAAACCCTGGTAGGTGAGATTCGACACCCAGGGCAGTGAGGTCTCCAGACGCATGCAGATAGCTGAGGAGGGGCAGTTTCTTGACAAAGGGGTCCGGTTCAAACAGCATACAGAGAGGATGGAAGAAGGAAAAAAAGGCAAACGGAGATGAATAGGGAATACCCCGATATCACCTTCTATTTATCCAACCAGAAAACGAGAGCCAGCTAAATAACAGAAACCTCAGGCTGTGGTTCAGGCAAGAGGCGTCTTTGTAGGAAGAAGCATCCTCGGGCTGGGCAGGGCGAGATCTGGTTTCCAGCCCAGATTTTGCTGCTAACTCGCTCTGTGTCTTTGGGAAATTATGTTTCTATTTAAACCACAGTCTTTTCTCCAATGAAATGGGGAAAGTGGACTATGTGATCTCTACGAGCTTGTTCTTTATGTTTCTTTGCTTTTTTTGTTGCTGTCGTTTTTGTTTGCATCTCTGTTTTCTAATTTCAGGGCAATTCTCAGGCCTTGGTACCAGTCATTCCTAAATGCTTAGGATGGAGCTGGACTTACTATAATCTCTTCTGTTCATTGTTGTCCATTCAATTCTTTATTCTTTCTTTTGACAAGCAAATATTGAGCACTTGCTATGTACTGGAGTTACCTGTTCAGGAGTTCCCAGTCTGTGGGTCTCATGTGATGTGGCCGATGATGAAGGGCTAGTTGACAATTACCTCTGTATTCTTGCTTTCTCCTTAGAATTTAAAGACCCAACTAGTTTACATGAGAGGAACTTTTTTTTTTTTTGCAGTTTCTGGCCAGGGCTGGGTTTGAACCCACCACCTCTGGCAAATGGGGCTTGCGCCCTACTCCTTTGGGCCATAGACGCCGCCCCATGAGAGAAACTTTTTAATAAAAAACCCAGGAGCAATGAAGCCCATTCTTTTCCTCATCTATTCATTCAGCAAACCTTTATTGAGCATAAACTATAAGCCAGGTGTCATGTAAGGTAAAATAAAATATGAATAAGGCAGATGACCTACCCTCAAACTCACACATTTTTTTGTTGTTGTTGTTGATGAGATTGATATATACAAGAAAAACTATAATGTGGACAGAGAAAAGTGAGGGAAATTCATGCACAGGGAATTGTGAGAGCATGGAAGAGCAGTATCATTGAACGCTACCTGAGCAGCCAAGGAGGGCCTCTTGGAGGACCTGGAATCTGAGCTGGAAGTTATTTTTAAATAGCTGTATGGCTTAATTCAGATTATGAAAGTTATATATATATATGTATATTTAATTCAGAACATTCAGAAAAGGAGAAAGTAAAGATAACTCATTTACTCATAATTCAAAGAAAAGAACTGAAAATACTAGGACATATATCTTTAAGAAATTTTGATGCCTATTCTTTCTTCTTTCATTCTTTCATTTTGCAATAAACAACAACAACAACAAAAAAAACACACACACATCATAGATACTACTTTGTAAATTGCATTTTCACTTGAAATCATTGAGTTATTTGTATCCATAAATAAAATTCTGCTTCATTATTTTTAGTAGCTGTGTATCATATACTCTTATGGAGACGCTTTTCTATTCGTTTAGTTAATCCCACGTTGATGGATTTGAGTTTTCCAATTTTTCAATATTATAAACAGCATTGTGATAAAAATGCTTATCCTTAAGACAAATTCGTAGAAGCTGGATATCTAGGCCACAGGATATCTTAAATATTGACACACACTGCCAGATAGTACTTTAGTTTTGAAGTGGAATTATCTATTTTTCTGGGAGTGTGCATACTCTGCTAAGTGCACATGTGTTTTCTTTAGCTAACCTTGAGTATTTAGCTGTATTCCAGATATTAGACTAAGTGCTTTACATACATGGTCTGATTTAATGATTGCAATACTTCACCCCAAGCAAACCACCACCTCATATACTATTCTTTAGAAGATACTTTAAGAAAAATAAATCTAGAAACACATTTTATTTGCCAATCAAAAAAAAAAAAAAAAAAAAAAAGAAAAAGAAAAAAACCTTAGTAACATTTGAAGGCAGAAGAGTAAAAATTTAAAGAGTGAAAGGAATGATAAAATGTTGCATTTAGCCTCTCTGGAATGTCATTCATCCTATGCCATTGTCTGAGAGACCACAGGCTATACAGATAAATGCTATTGGAGAAGTTGTCCAACACGAGTCTGTAGCTATTGCCACAAAGACCATCAAACCTTGTAGTAAGTAGGCTATTGTCACCATATATACCAGCTGATGTTGCTAAATTTTTTCTTAGAAATGAGGAGACCATAGGCCTTGATTTGCCTAGGACAGTCTGAGTGCGTGCATGCCATCTTGATGTAATTACGACATGTGTCCTTTCTTCACCAAAATTGTCCCGGTTCAGGCAATAGTTTGTTTTGAAGAGACTTGCTGCCCACTGGGCAAGGATTGAGCAGAGGGATCGCCAACCGCTGCCCACTCCTCCGTGCTTCAGGGCAGGGCGTCTCTGTCTTTACTCTTGCAAAGAAACTTATCTTTGTTTATCATGCACCAGGGTATCTTGCTACTTCACTTATTCAAATAATAGCTGAGAATCAGAGAAAAGAAAATATACCTATGCAGCAAGAATAAGAGGTTCATATAGCAAAATTCCTGTGCTTGTTTATGGGAGAAACTCTTATTTAGAGCTTACTTAACTTCCGTTTTCCTCACAGAGCTCCCCAAATCTTGGACATCTTGTTTCTCACTCACAGGTGATTAAAAGGATAAGTGAGAGGAAGAGAAGGACACATGTTGTAAAATACCTTTGTATGAACAGGAACAGCCTGTGGCAGTCTGGATGGGAGGGAGAGGACACAAAGCCTTAAGGCAAACGGGAGAGCTGTCCTGGCAGGTACCATGGAGTACTGCTGTACCTTGGGAGAATCCACGCAAGGGGTAGTAATGGGAGTTCAGAATAATTAACTGGCGCTATCAAGATACTGTTACATTTGGTGAACCATATTTAAGAAGGTTGGATAGGTAGTGCCGCCTGTGGCTCAAAGGAGTAGGGCGCTGGGCCCCATATACTGGAGGTGGCTGGTTCAAACCCAGCCCTGGTCAAAAACTGCAAAAAAAAAAAAAAAAAAAAAAAGGTCAGATAGAGTGAAACTTTTTTTTTTTTTTTTTTGAGACAGAGTCTCAAGCTGTCTCCTGGGAGGAGTGCCAGGGCATCACAGATCACAGCAACCTCAAAATCTTGGGCTTGAGTGATTCTTTTGCCACAGTCTCCCAAGTAGTTGGCACTATAGGTGCCCACTCCAACCCCTGGCTGTTTTTTGGTTGTAGTTGTCATTGTTGTTCGGCAGGCCTGGGCTGGAGCCGAACCCGCCAGCTCCCATGTACATGGCTGGTGCTCTAGCTGCTGAGCTACGGTTGCCGTGCCTAGACTGAAACATTTTAGATGAGATCTCCATCCCAAACATTACATTTTGCTCAAATTTCAGATAGAAGAGAGACACTCAGCCAGCTGAGCAACTTGATGATATAGAATGATTTCACCTTCTTCACAGATAGCTAAGAATTTAATATATAAGAAAAGGCATTTACGTCATCTTTCTTGCCCTCAATGGCTTCAAATTCTTGTTGATAATACAAGTTTTCAACCTTCCTAGGTATTTTTGAATCTTAATAAAGAACTTTCAGAGTCTAAAACACCTTATTGTCTCTAAGAAGTTGAGTTTTAGTAACATAATTGTAGGCACTGAGAACACAAGGGGTCGTTTTAGGGGCCAAAGGATTCCTTTATGTGAAAAAAGTCCTGGATAAAGGTTTGTCTCCCTAAGTGCTCATGTCTTTTGGAGTAATGACTTCCCACCTCTAAGGGACCATCTAGATCCTAATTTCATTCATAAGACACAGTGCAGAGTGAGTCAAATGTGCTCATGGCCAAACAGAAGGTTAAGGAGTCCCTGGAGCAACTCAGGGTACTACTCAATACCAGTCAGAGACAAAATTATGAATCATTTAAGTGATAGGTGACCTCAAGCTCTCAGAGTCAGGACCATTGGAGTTCTGAGAATTCTGGCAGAATATCCAGCAGCTCTGCTTAGTAATTCCATCCGTGGTGATGTTAAGGTATAATGAAAACTCAATGCAAAAAAATTAGAAGACTCAGGGCTTTTAATCATTGTTCCCAGGACACATATGCCCAAGGCAGAGGATGGAGGGCAGCAGGAGCAGAGCTATGGATGTGGCTATCTCCACTGCATTGTGGCTCAGCCCATGGGCGTCCCCTCAGAAAGCTCAGTTTGGACTTTTGATGAGCTCCCTGGATGGATAAAGGTGTTAGATGGGAAAGAGGCCTCCCTTTAGAGCAGTGGTTCTCAACTTTCCTAATGCCACGACCCTTTAATACAACCTGTCGCGAACCACAGGTTGAGAACCTCTGCTTTAGAGGGCCAATCCAAAACCTTGAACCAGACCTTCCACCCAATAGAGTAGTTGCGACAGTCATTTAAATCTGCTGAACTGTGATGCTTTCCTGCTAATCATTCCCCAGAGTAATTTAGATCGGTGTTTCCCAGGAGGCTCAGCATACCTCCTGGGAAGTGGGAGGTATGGAGGTATGGGAGGAGGTATGGGAGGAAGTGGGCCTTTGAGACCCACACAGGTCTCTGTTACTCCCACTGGCATTGCTGTGTTTTTAGGATGGTTGTTTCTCACTCTGTCCCGTTGGAGGAAAAGGGCAGCAAGGTCATAAATAGCTAACTAGAAGCTACACAGGGACCAAATAATGCCTGTCCTGTCCTCCCCAGTGTGGGCGGAGGCAGAGAGAGTGGCTCTTACTGTATGGGCCTCCTGTATCCAAATTGCTGTCCATTTCCATAGCTGACGTTTAGAATTCCATTGTTACAGGCTTGTTCCCTTGTGGCCTGTGTGGTCACCTTACGTGTGTCTCATCAATCAATTCACCTCTCACATGTTGAGAGGAGATGGGCAGAGGGAGTGGACAGTGAGCTAATGGGGACCCTGGCACCCGAGACCTGGGCAGGCGCTCTGCAGCACCAGAGGAATGCTGGATACAGCAAAGGCACGTTTTTCTACTTCACAGCCCGAACCCTGGTGCCTATCTTGTACAGACCCTGTGCCTCCACCCCAATTGTCATGCCGCCTCCCCCTGCACACTCACCAGCCTTCCCTGCCATCCTCAGGGACTCCTAGGAATACGGTTGCTTAGCTTGGTTTAGCTCAGTCCACCTGACCACAAAGTATTACTTTAACATCTGAAGAAAATCCTATCTGCTACTGTACTCTTTAAAAGCTGATTTCAAAAGATTTTAGGTTTCACTTAGCCTGGGGCTTCCAAAGTCAGTTGCTGTGAATAGTAACAAAGAAGCTCAGGAAATTAAGGGGAGAGAGCCTGACCCCAGAGTGGAGTCTCCAGAAATAGATTTTGATGTTTCCTAAAGAAGCTTTAACCACCTTCCCTAGCCCTGGGATATGGGGGACTGTGGAGTCCCTGGGACAGACCAAGGTTGTTTAGAGCCTTTGCCCAGCTCAGAGGGGAAACAAGGCTGTTATCCCCCAGGAAGAACCTAGGCTTGGATGATAAGACCCAGGGGACAGGGCACTGAGGCTCACACACAGACGCACACTCATGCCCACACACCATGTGCCAATATAGAGTAGGGGGCCCCGTCTGGAAGAAAACACTTCACTGAAGGTGGAAGACAGCCTGACGCACTCGCTGGAGAACAGAAAAAAAGAGCAGAAAAGAGGAGATAGTGAAAAACAAAACCCTGGCTTCATGTTGCTTCCCAAGGCTGGGGCGCTGTCATAGCCGCCAGTCCTTCCCAAGGTGTGAGCAGGGACAGCCCACCCCTTTGTGTAACGCATTTCCACATCATCTACACTTTCCAATAAGCTCGTACTCTATTAGATTGCTTCCTGGAGGAGCCAAATATTAAAAATCACCGGTCAGTCAGTTCTTTATTCTGTTAGTCACCAAACTGATTTTTTAAGCTCAGAACCAATAAAGCTGTGATGGCGAAAAACAGATATAGATTTCTCGTGCCTACACACTCATATATAATAATAATAAAATTTTATTAAACAAGAGACATGTTGTTTCAGGGAATTTTTCTTTCCCTTCTCCAGTGCCCGAAGGCTAAAATATACAATCTTATTAACTTCCTGGAAGAAATACCCCATTCCCTTGGTGGAAATGCTGAGCATTCATCTTCTTGGACCTGGAAAATGAGACAGGCCTTGACAAGAAGGTGCGTGGGCCACGGTCTGTCCAGGGAAATCCAGGAGAATGAGTCTGATTTTGAGATTTACTAGAAATCTGTGTAGAGTCCAAGAAGCCCTAGTGATTAGCTACTTCTGGACGTAGCTAGACTGGACTTTTGCCAGAAAGAAAAGGGGGAAGGCATGTCTGCATGAAGCATCACTCCAGATGTGAGGGAGAATGGAGACACCAGTGAATCCACCCTTCCAATCAGTAGATCAGGTGCTGCAGCTCAGACAGGGGCTGTCACTGACCCAGAGTCACACAGGAAACAGAAGCCCGGCCCCTGCTCTGCGCTCCCTCCTCCCTGGCCTCCCACCTCACAGTTCAGGATTGAACTCAAACTAAGTGCAACTGTGATTCCTACACCACTTGTGAGGAGGCGTCCCCCTCCTCAGGGGCCCAGGGGCCATGTCTCCCCCTCTGTTTGTTGTCACTGCTCACAGCAAAAACAAGAGCCATGCTACTCAGCTACTCACCAAGCAGGCGTGTCTGTCAAAATCAGCTAAAATCTGCAGCATGACTAAATGGTCTTCAGCAGGAAGTGAATGAGATCAGAACACAGAAATCTAAATCTGACAGTTCCGCATGACCAAGGGGAGTGTTTGGTCGGGGGAGGGGGTGGCCCACACTGTCAGTGAAGATTCTGGAGCAGCTTGGCCCCATTTTCAAGGGTCAGATCCTTAAAGAAGCAGAAGGCAAGGGCGCAGGCCACCAAGCATGTTCAGGCCAGATAACTTACGGAAGACTGTTTAGGCACAGCTCTTGCTTGAGGATTAGATCTGGGAGGCACAGGGGAAAATCCAGGACCAGCTGATGGGAAGAGTCCTAAGAGGCAGCCTGCAGATCTCAGGCATTGACCGGTCCCGAGGCAAAGGAGACCCCTTACGTGGCAGTGCTCAGTGCCACACAGCTGCACATGGCAGTGTGAGGATTTGGGGTGGTCCTCAGGAGTAACAGGCTGTTATGAACTGAACTGAGTCCCTCAAGTTCAAATGCTGAAGCCCTAACCCCCAACGTGTCTGCATTTGGCGATGGGGCCTTTAAGGAGGTAATGATGGTTAATTGAAGTCATAAGGGTGGGCGTCCTAATTTGATAGATGCCGGAGTTCTCTCTCTCCACACCTGCCCAGAGAGGAGGCCCTGGTGAGAGCAGCGAGAGAGGGTCAGAAGCAACCGCTAAGACAAGCCCTGCCAGAAACCAGCCTGCGGGCACCTTGATCTTGGACTTCCAGCCTCCAGAGTGGTGAGAAAATACATTTCTGTTATTTAAGCCCCACCATACCCATATGTGATATTTTGTTATGACAGCCCCAGTCAGCTACTGCAGAGGATGACAGTGAGGACAGACGGGGCAGGTGCAGCTTCTTAGGGTGACTCTGATGCAGATAACGTTGCCTGCACTCTCCGAGTTTCAGCAAAATGGAGCAGCCGTGGGATCTTCTTGCTCCCAGATTCCATTTTATCTTTTACTGAGGTCCCAGAAACAGGACATCCCTCCACCCCTGTCACTGGCTGGAGTCTTTCCAGGAAAGTAGAAAAGGGATCAAATGACCTCTGAAGTTCATGAGAGTCATCTGCCTCTAATAGCAACAACAGGGAGCTTTATCATTCTAAATGTTTGGGATTTTTTTTTTTTATTTTTAAACTGCAAGATTAGAAAAAATTTTAAACTTCACATAAGAGTGGGTTATTATAAACAAATATTTATTTGAATTTCAGATTATATATTGCAGCCACCATTTCGGGAATCCAAGTTAGGTGACTGGCAAATACACATGACGTTCAGCAGAAGTTGTCTAGATATCTGCACTGCGTAGGAGGCACTCCTAAAACGTGACAGTTGCAATGCACTGGACAGAGTCCCCTGCCCTCTTTCCCTCCCACCTGGAGCAGGGTTAATTAGCAGGGATCCTCCCAGTGTCCTCTGACACCTGTGCAGACAGCATGGTTGCTCCAGCGCCTGCTGCTGGGCACAGCTTCTACCCTCATCTTTCTGTCTGCCACATTTTTCTGTAGATTCCATTTAAGATCAACCACCAAATGCTGTCCAGGCAATTACCGTGCACTCAACTCTGCTTTGCTGAACTCTGAGATAATGACTGAAATGACCCCTGAGGTTACTTCCAACCTGAGAGACAGGGAAGGCTGCAGGGACATATGTCCCCAGAGAGCTCAGATATTACTCCCTCCACGGAGTCACCTGCCTGTGGCAGACAACACGTGTTACCTATCCCCATTAATTCCCTTTCCACCCATGCACAGAGCTAGACTACATTTCTCTGCCCTCCCTTCATGGAAATGTGACAGTGGAGGATGGGTGGGAGTCACATAAGTCACTTCCAAACCTAGCTCCGACCACCTTTACATCTTACCTGCCAGTGGGAGAAGGAACCAGTGTAAAATGCCAAGGTCCTAGGATCTGGTGGGACCTGCTACACCCAGGAAGCCTGGATCCCTTAATGACTGTGTGGAGGAGAGACCCCGAGAGCCCACATTAGACTGTGACACTAGTAAGAAGGAAGGCTGCTTCGCACCACCCATAGCTGGGGGGTGTTTCTTAGTGAAATTAGCTTGTCCAGACTAATATACTCACTGACTATCAAGTTGGAAATAATAGTCATCTGATCTTTAATTGAACATGTCCTCAGATGGGGGCCTCGGGAGCACATGGAGCTCTGTTTTGAATCTTGTAGAGCTATGAACGCACAGCACACCCTGTGACTCCGGAGAGTGCCCCTGACTCACGTCTTCTCTAATGTTGCCTGGGCTATGGTGGTCACTGCAGGGTGCTGGGGAGAGCAAGAGAAAACCCAAGGCATACGCCTGAGTGGGAGAGACATCTCAGCTGTGCATATGGGCGTTTACGTTGTATAGTGTGAGTTCTCTTTCCTCCTCACTTCACCAGCATGGCCCCATCTCATGTCCCCAGGTACATCCTCCCCAAAGCCACTGAAGCAACTTTGGAACTGGATCCAGGATCCTCTCCTGGGCACGTCTTCAGAGTTGAAGCTGGCAAGCTCAGAGAGAGTAGGCTTGGAGATGGCCTCTGTGGCACTTTGTAAAACCCACTGAGCTACCCAGAGTAAAGTCTGACATGGTGACAAACTAGATCTGCAACCCCAGGCACAGTGTGGCAGAGCATCCAGCAGGGCCTGGGACTGGGTGCCCAGGACTCCTAAATGCACATCTCCTATTTAAATGAGAGGTTCAGGAAAATAGAGAAAGTCACAGCATTCTCAATGACTCCCTTGCTAAGCTGCTTCCCCTGCCTGGGCCTTGGCAGCACCGGCCTCCGTATAAATCACTGGCCATCAGTATAACTGCAGGGCTTCAGGGATCATTTTGGAATACTAGGATGTTAATGCATCAGGTTTTGTTCCAAGCAGTGAGCCACCTCCTGGGATTTGGGAATCTCTTTTAAATCCAGATAGCACTAATGAGCTAGTCAGGGCTCCTGGCCCCTTGACTCATTCCTTCCCTTGCAGGCGTTCTCAAAGCATTGGAACCAACTACATCTGTGCTGTGCTGCAGCCGGCCACGGGCTGGAGATAGCCGCAGGCTTTCAGTGCAACTGGTTCCACTTGGAGGCATTCTAACTGCGCTTTCTTCTTTTTTCTCTAAATTCCCGACTAAACCTAAAAGCACTTTGCACATGCAGGCTCTGGGTAAATGTTTGTGGTTATTTTGGTGTCAATTGCCTTGGTGTCCTCTCTAATGGAATTTGACCAGGAGCTGTTCTCTAATTCTATCGCTGAGCAACATAAGGCCTATCTCTCAATGCCCCTAATTTGCAATTATTCACATGAAAAAGCCTCATATAATCCTATGTGTCAGGGGCTGTGCTAAGTGGTTTATCAATATTTATCAATTAATTATTATGCACTATTTTTAATGTCCACCTTGCGATAAGAAACCTAGGACAACAGAGAGGTTAGGGGACTTGTTCAAAGTCACAGGGCTAGTAAGTGAATGAGCCAGGATTCAAAGATGGCAAGTCACTCCCAGGGCCTCACACTTGGCTGCTGTACCACTCTCTCTCCACAGTTACTCATGCCTCCCTAATGTGGCCCATGCTGTCCATCCTATCTAGAATGTTCATCATTCTCTCCATACTTCTAAATCCTACCTCGTCTTCCAAGACCAACTTACTTGTGTACATGATGCATTCCTGAGCATTCTATACCATCTTCAGCTGGTAGACTGGCCCTCATCTCCAACAGCACAGTTGGTGAGAGCACAACATTTACAGGGAGAACCTATAAATCTAGTTCCAAACTCAGCTCTGCCACGCACTAGTTTCATGACCTTAGGTTAGTTACTTAACTTCCACGAACCCATGTTTTCTGATCTTTAAAATGAGGATAAATACTGCACCAACCTCACAGGACTGTTGAGGTGATTCACTGAATTACCATATCAAAATACATAAAACAGGGTGTGGCCCATGCTCTGTGATATATATATTTATATATATATATAAATAATAATAAGAGATATATATATTATTATTATTTCAGATTTTTCTCTCCTATTGCTGTTGAGTCACAGCTCTTCTTCCCTTGCCTGAGTCTTATCCTCTGAAGCATTGTACTCACCTTGAAGACAAGCACTGGTTGCATATATATATTTTTTAATATCTCAGCATTTAGATTAGCATACTGTAGATAGTAAGCACTCCCTTAATAGGAATAATTAATCAGTGGGTTGAAGGCAACTAATATTGCATCCCTAGCCACAAGGATTGAAAAATCCCTTTTTTCCCCACTGAACTGCATATAAATATGTCACAGGTCCTCATCAATTTTGGAATAGTGCATCTGAGGGCTAATAGAATCTGCCTTACCTTAAAGAAGACCCACTCCTAAACAAGTTAACAAAGGCAGTTCCTAATCGGGGTGGCCCAGTTAAACTAAGGCACAGACTTAGTGGGATTTGAATATCAGTCATTGGTAAGGAAGCACCAGCCTCCAAGGATTCGTGGCTCCCGACGTCATCTTTTCCAGCTTTGTTTTCCAGGCTTGTCTTCAGAGACAGCTGCTTGTTTATGACGGGTTCTGCGGATACACCCTGCCAAGTGATTGAGAAACCAGTTGAAGACTGATACCTCATTATCACTTGAAGCACAGAGCGAAGAACACTTATAAAACTCTTTCCATTATTTGACTATTTAGAAGTCTAGGTTTATTGATTTCAGAATATTTTTAATGAATCATTCTGAAGTCAATAAAGCTCCACGACTTGTGAGGGGTCAGGAAGCGACTGCCAAGCTCCGGGTCTGCAGCACACAGGTTTTCTGCAAGGCAGCTGCTGCTGCTGCCACCACCGCGGGGACAGGAATTGAACTGCTTGCCAGCTCAGAGACCCCAGGCATTCAGCAGACGTCTCTCTGCGTGCTCATCGGTGAACGGACAGGGCCTTCTACTGTCTTTATCTGAGCACATTGATGTCTGCTTCTTACCGTTTTAGGAAGTTAGTCTTCTGGAAGGAGATAGATGAAGAAGTACGGAGGGCAGAAACCACTTTTCTTCTTCTTCTTCTTTTTTTTTTTTTTAATTTCAGGTTAATGTAAAGGTACAAACAACCAGGTTACAATATGTGAATTTGTTAGGCAGAGACTAGAAACCACTTTTCTTATAATAGAGATAACAGAACCACCACATGTTCAAAAATTCCTTCATGACACTCTTCCTTGAGCACATGGGCATCCTCTCCCATCCCTGAGTCATCCGTGGGGCTCAAAGCAGTGCTGATAAGGACAGTGAGGCACCAGGAAGCAGATGTCAGTCCACTGATTCTCCACTCCCCCATCTAAAAGCTTTCCCTGCCTGCTTTCATAGAGTCATGCGTAGCTGAGAAATACGTTTTTCACACTCAGGGACAGGCTTGGGATGAGTTGTTATTTCATCTTCTGCTTGCCTGGCCACCTTGAAGGAAAGATACATTGAATGGCACCCCCACCCCGGTTACTTAGAAAGGACTAGCTTTGCTTTGGCCCTGGGTCCTTAGAGGTGTGGAGAACAGGAGATGGCTGATCAGGCTTCCAGGGAAGGGAATCAGGGAGTGTTAACCTCCCTTGGAGGTGATTTCACTAGCTGTTGTGCCAAGGTTATTAGGTCACCTGTGAGTGCATTTCTTCATCCTACAATAACACGCTCCCTAACTTGTTCCAGTCATGCTTAGCATTGCCAACAGTTGTTAAGGACGTCCATTCCTTGTTACACCTCGGCCCCGTTCCTTTCCCATCATATCACACCTTTCTTCACAGATTTGATCTTATTAGATGTTCTGCACACAGTGTAAATCACCACCATTAATTGTCTCTCAGGGTCTGTCTCTCCCTGTCATGCCACAGACCCCTGGTCCAGTTCCCCATCGTCTCATGACCGTCGATGAAGATGGGCCACCTGGACCCTCTGCCTCTCTGCTCCTTGCTCATCAACTTGTTCTGTACTCTTTGACAGATTAATCTTGTCACTGTCTTGCTCAAGAAAATTCACTGACTCCCCATTGCCCACTAAAAGTTAAGCTCACCTTGACTTTTAAAGCCTCTGGAATCTGGCTCTGATATTTCTTTTATGCCAGTCCCTGATCTACACTTTGTAATTCTCATCATTCCTGCTCATTTCCCGTGGGAAATGCCCGCATGCTCTTCCTTTCGTCACATGCCAAGTCATTTAATTCGTTTAGCAGAAAAAGGGCACCTCCACCCCCTCCAACTTCTCCTCAAAAGGACTCAATTTGTGTAAATCACTTCACATTGTAACCAATGCCTTGTTTGCAGAAGTGACTGGACCCGTTGGCTTGATGCCCCCATGTGGGACCCTTACCCGAGGTTCTCCCCCTCCCTCCTGAGGGCTTACCTGCGGGGGGCCAGGATTATAATAAGAATTTCAGAATAGTTTTTTAAATAGATGATTTTTATCCCACTTTTGAGAACTAGATGGTTGAGGTATAATCCCATGCAAAAGAAAAATAACATCTATTTCATTGTCGCTCTCGTTGTGGGGGACACAGCCCCGTCTGTACTAACTGTGGTGACCCCCCCACCAATCAGAGTGCCAGGAGGAGCAACCACCTTCCTCCCCTCCCCTTTGCAAATGTGATTCCCCCTTAGAATACCCTTCCTTTCCTTTTCTCCTGCTACAATCTTTCTGGTTTTCAATTCTCACACTAAATATTATTATCCTAAGAAATCCTTTGCCAGACCTCATCTCTCTACTGTCACTCTGTATGACTTTTTAAAAACTCCATAAATGTAAAGGTTAGCATAATTGCTTGGTACATAAATAACCCGATTGTTTTGAGAATATACACCTTATCCAATCTGTGGCCCCATGGCCTGTGGAAATGGCCCTGCACGCTGCTTTCTCACTGTCAGGGACAGGTGTGGGCTTCGAGCATCTCTCCTCACCTCTCCGTCTCTGCAGAGTGCTGGTGCTCAGGCTTTCTCCACAAAAGGGAGCTTATTCTTTAGTCCCCAAGAATTAGGTCTGGCCTAAGACCCCATGGCCATTGTGGCTTCTCCTTGACAGCCACAGAGGCGTTTGAGCCTTCAGTTCTCTGCGTGAATCTTTCTTGCCGTTCTGTCTCTCCAGATCCCAGATGACCCATCAGGTCCTCAGGGGCAAAGGCCTTGATTTATACCTCTGTTCTGACTGCCCGGCCTGGCACCTCACACGGAGGTGGGACTGAGTGAATGAACGGAAGGATGCTGGCCAGACTCTTCCTCCCCATTTCTGTGCACACGCCCATTCTCAAGGACATGCTTATGTAAATGCGAGGGCTGTCTGGACAGTATTAAGCCATGTTAGTATTATTTTTCACATTCCATGGCAGAATACTGTCCCGACAGCCCTCATATTGACAATTAAGGGGAACTAAAGTGGGTTAAATGAGGGGAAAACAGTGACCAGAGCCACATGTGATATCTTGATTTAGGCTTCTTACTCTTTCCTTGTAAGGTCCTCTGTTCCTCAGTACAGCTTCTGGGGAGAAACCTGAGGCCTTGTGAAAGTGACATCCTCGAAACTTGTCTTAATCTGGGCCCTGTCCTGCTGGCTTCCTTCAGGTGGGATGCACAGACTCAGTCTCTGTGTTTATTTCCTTTTTACTGCTCGATCTCCCATTGTAGCCCTTGGGATTCTTCAGAGTGGTAGGGACCATCTCCCCCATACCTTGGGACTTTCACCTTTGCAAACATGATTCCCCCTTAGAATACCCTTCCTTTCCTTTTCTCTTGCTACAGTCTTTCTGGTTTTCAATTCTCACACTAAATTTTATTATCCTAAGAAATCCTTTTCACTGGTGCTCACAATGGGAGGTAAGAGGCGGAAACAAATAGCAAATGTCCTAACCCCATTGAAGTACAAAAAGATAATAACAATTTATTTATTTCCTGGATCCTATTCTTGGCTTCTGCCTAATACGGTAACTGGCTGAGGCAGGCAGTACTTCCCAGTGGTTACTTTGATCCCAACCCAGATACCTGCTAATTGTGGAGGACTTGGGTGACCTGTATTTTGTGTTCTCTGTTTTACCATCTGCAGAAAGGGGATTCTGTCATTGGCCTCCCCGGGTGACCAAGTGAGCATCTTATGGGGTGATGCCTGTGTGCTCCCAGCCCAGAGTCTGTGCCATCATTAAAGCTCAGCCCATGGTAGCCAAGTCAACGTTGTTGCAGAGGCTCCTGGAGTCACCGGAAGCCATGGAGGGAACGAAGCAGATGTAGCTTTTTCTTTCTATAAGTGGTGCTCGTGGAAACTCTGTTCCCTTTCTTTTTGTCTCCTTTTCTCTTTAGCCCTGTTTCTGAGCCAAGGGCAAGAACAAACTGTTTAGGGCTTTACTAGCCTTCTCTGCACTTAAGCCAAAGAGACAGGAGGTGGAGGGCAAAGCCAGCCTGATGCAGACTTTGCAAAATCAGATGCAATTGGATTTCTTGAGGAGGCCTCTAGAAGGGGCCCAGAAACTCACAGCTTAAGGCAAATGGGCCACAAATGAACAGCAAGTACAATTTACTTACTTGACTACAATTTCTTTGGGTGAGATCAGAATTTCTAAGAGTCATGTTATTTCTGTTCTTGGGCATCTGAGCCCTCTACTCTAGACAGCTGTGGATCCTGACTCCTGTGGTCTTCCTTAAGGGCAGAACAGAATTCTAACCTTTCCAGGGAGCAAAGATAAAACCATAGGCTTTTTTGAATGAATAGATGCATGAGTGAATGAATGAATGAATATAGGAAAGACAAGGCTTCCCCTGACAGACAGCCGAAGCTTTCTCCATACAGGAATCCCATATCCAAATCTACAGCATTTCCAGGGCAGGACAATATATATGTAAATAGAGCCATCATGTTTAGAATGTCAGGCCTCAGAGGGTTCCTCTGGCGCTTACAAAGGCCACTTCACATTTCTCCATGAAATTCCAAAACTTGACAGCTTTCTTAACACAGTGATGGTGTGGAATAAAAGCTTCAGAAATTATGCTGTTTGAAAAGTAAACTATTTACTGTTCAGAGGAAAATTTTTCAATTTACTTTGTAGCTATGAAAATGAGACTCTATGACATAACAGTGATTTAAAATGTAAATGAGACCTTTAGGCACGCAGATGAGGGGCCAGTCATTCCTTAACCCCAGTCCTATGGAAGATGAATTTATACCGTAGCTATTCAAGGAACAGACTCATCATGTACTTGCTGGATCACTGGCAGGAATAAGCCTTAGACTACCTAAATGTCCAGGATTTCATTCTGCTTCTACCCACTGGCTCCTAAGCATTTAAAGGAGGCAAATGGATGTCATAAGACACCCAGAGTTGAAATTCCATGTTAATAACCAAAGCAGAAAATTTTTAAAAAGTAACAGTCATGCCCCACCATGTAATGATGTTTTGGTAAATGGAAGACTGCCTATACCATAGTGGTACCTTAAGATTATAATGGAGCCTAACCATTCCTATCACCTAGTTATGCCGCAGCCACCATAACGTGTCAGCATGGGGCATTACTCACATGTTTGTGGTGATGCTGGTGTAAACAAAACTGCTGCACTGACTGTGTGTAAAAGCGGAGCATGTATATTCATGAATAATACTGGATAATAAATGACTTTGTTACTGGTTTTAGCAAAGACCTTCCACTGGGACAAGTTGTGGGGTAGAAGATAGCAATGTTGGTGATGCTCACTCATGTAGGTCAAGGCTAATGTATATGTTTGAGTGTTGGTTTTTTAAAAAAAAATTTAGAAAGCTTATAGAATAATACAAAGAAAGAAAATATTTTTGTATAGCTCTGCAGTGTGTGTTTTAAGGTAAATATTACTATAAAAGAGTCAAAGTCAAAAAAAATGTAGAGGTTACAGAGAAAAAGTGTTATAGAAAGCTAAAGTTTATTTATTATTGAAGAAAGAATTTTTTTTTCAGTGTAGCCTAAATGTACATTTTTTATAAAGTATATGGTAGTGTAATGTCCCAGGCCTTTACATCACTCACCACTCACTCACTGACTCACCCAGAAACTTCCAGTCCTTCAGCCTCTGTTCATGGTAAGTGCCCTACCCTAAGGTGTTTTTAATCTTTTGTATTGTGTTTTTAACTGTGCTTTTCTATATTTGGATACAAGTTCTTAGTATTGTGTTCCTGTTACCTGCAGTATTGGGCACAGTCACGTGCTGTGCGAGTCTGCACACTGGAGCTACGGGTAGGCTGTGCTATGGAGCCTAAGTGTGTAGTTGGCTCTGCCACCTATGCTTGTGTGAATGCACTCTGTGGTGTGTGCACGCTGAAGTCACTTAACAACACATTTCTCAGAATGTAGTGCTGTAGGTAAGCCACTTTGACCAGATGTGACCTCCAGGAATAAGATTATAAACTACCCCATGCCCAAGGCATATCCTCACTGCAGATATAACTGCAGCTAGGCCTTCTGATATGCACATGTGCTCATGTGAATCTCTGAACACTCCAAGGCTCTATGCCTTAAAAGTACATCTGACTCAATAAACCTCAATATTCTTGTTTAGTTTAGTAAGATGGAGCTCCCAGCAGGATTCATTGGTGTGCAGTGGTCAACACTGTCTGCTCAGGCCTAATAGCTCCCCCTTCCCTTAGCTGAGGGCATCTGCTGCCCTAGGGCCTGGTGGTATGACTTGGGGTTGGTGCCAGAGCCTGTGGAGTCAGAGCTGTTCACAGGATCCTTAGAGGGAGCTGGAGACATGCCTGGCCACGTGGGAGCAGGAATAAATGACCTCTAAGTTACCTTCCCATCTTAACCTGTGACAGATGACATGACACTGCTATTCTGTAATATCACACTATTGCCCCTCCTCCATATGAAGACAGCTATAACTCTAAAGCCTTTTGTGTAAGTCTTTCCCACTTTTTGTGGAAGATCAGTCCAAAATGTATGACTTTAGATAAAAATGTAATCATCCTTTGTGTTCTTGTATTTTTTTGTAAAGTACACCATAAAATTAATATATACATGACCAAACAGAAAATTCTTTGTGCACAAAAAGTCATAAACACTTCAAAACTACAGTAAAGGTACTCAGACACTCCATACATGGGTAAAAAAAACTTAATTTTCAGAGGAATATACAAGCCAGTGATATAAACCAAAGACATTGCCTATGGATGTAAAATCTGGGTTTGGTTCAGTTCAGTTGAATTCATCAGATATATATTAAATACCTACTAAGTGCTGTGTGCCATGGTGAGCTTCTGTTTCACATAAAGGAGATTTGTACTTTGTGGATGGTTTTCATAGGCATGGTGAGATCAGAGCAAGAGAATAAAATCATTTTATTCCTGAGGGCCAATTGTGCCCTCTGCCACACCAGGTATTCTGTCTGTGTTTGTGTGTGTGTGTGTGTGTGTGTGTGTGTGCGCGTGCGTATATTTATAGGTAGACTATCTCATCCTTAAGCAGCTCAGCAAAGGTAGTTATTGTTCTTATTCCCTATTTGACAAATGAGAATGACAAGTCAGAGACAGGTTAAATAACTTGACCCAGGTCACCCAGCTATTAAGTACTAAGCCAGATTTTTAAAACATAATTGTCTGACTTCAAAGCCAATAAGCTCTACATTATTCCTACCTTTCCACCCATGTTTCACCACTTGCCTTGATGGCCAGAAGTACCTGGCAGAAAGGAGGAAAGGGGCCTCAAACTGTCCCTTGACTTAGAGCAGCTCATCTGGTGCTTCTCAGCCCTTCCTCCCAGGCTCTCCTGCCCTGCTTCCAAATGGCTCGGATCAATGATCCAGACAGGGAGTGAGGGACAGATTTTGAAATTGGCTTTGAGCTATGTTAAATACTCCAAGTAGTCAATTTAGGTCAAATGTTTTCCAGCCACCTCCATAAAGTCTTTCTTCTGTATAAGCCAAGACTAGAAATGCAACCTCCCTGGAGTAGGGTCTACTCAGCAGCTGTGAGTTGGGTTGCCTACTTTGAGGCCTGGTTTCTGGCCAGAAGGCAAAGCTTGCTTGGAAGTGAGGCTTTGAAAATGTGCTTGGCACTGTTCCCTAGAGTAAGTCACATGTTTACTTTCCTTTCCTACTGTTGGAGCCAGTTCTGCACCAAAGGGGATGCTCATATGAAAGCAGCAGGTTACTCCCGGCAGCGGAGATACATCTTCGCCCCCTGTGATGGGCTCCACTAGTCTGGCAGCCACAGGCAAGATGTATTTTATTTGTGAACATCCTTCTTGTTTTCTGCAGATAATGGACTCTAGTTAGGAGACAACACAGTAAACACAGCATAAACATTGGAATGTGCAGCAAGAATGAGCCTGCACATAAATAAGAATGCTGGAAGCTAGGAGCTAGTAAGTCAGGAATGCAATGGAGAAGGGGTATTAAAAGTGAAGCTTGTAAAAATATGCAACAAGGCTTTAAGTGGGGCATAGGTCTTGATTACGGAGGGACTAAAGACAATGACCGGTCTCATCTCTGCTGTTGACCAATTGGGTTCCTGGAC
Source organism: Loris lydekkerianus (assembly GCA_963574355.1). Lineage (NCBI taxonomy): Eukaryota > Metazoa > Chordata > Mammalia > Primates > Lorisidae > Loris > Loris lydekkerianus. Next base: position 74,185 of record CAUYPK010075005.1, read on the forward strand.
ACCTCACTTAAAATCCTGCTGTTACACACTTTATTTAATCATAAAGATATAATTTTACATACCTGGAAAAAACTATCCTGGGGCTAGTTGTAAAGATTCGTACCTGAAAACATTATAAATAAGACTGAAAGTGCTACACAAATGCAAAATTGTATTATTCTTAATTTTTAATAGTGGCTAATTCCTTCCTTCCTTACACAGCTGAACCTCTTTTTGGTTGAATATTAAGCAAGTTCTCTTTTATCACAGAAATTTCTTAGGAATATATTAAGCATAAAAAGGAATTAAAAGTATCATCTACCATGTTATTGTCAAAACAGAAAGATCCTTTTCTTTAGCTTTGTATTAGTCAGGATATGGTAGGCTATGCAACAATAACAAATAAATTCTGAAATCTCAGTGGCTTGACGTCAGTAACTAAAAGGAGAATGTTTACATCTTTCTGAGGCAGTACTCTTGTGTTCATCCTCCAAGGAGGGAGTTTTGAGCCCAAGACTATTTCTGTCTGGTAGTTATAGTGACTTCTAGAATTGCCACTGAAAGAAAAGGCCTGGAGGGTCCCATTCTGAGATGCTTTTAATATTCGGTCCAAGTAATTTACCACTTTTTTTTAAAATTTTATTATTATTATTTTTTTTTATCATAGATAAAAATATGCACCATAGATGTGGCCCGACCCATTACGCTCCCTCCACCCAAACCTCCCCCCTCCCTTCCCCTTCCTTGGTCCTTTCCCCATAGTCTTGTGCTATAGTTGGGTTATAGCCTTCATGTGAAAGCTATAGTTTAGCTTCATAGTAGGG
>CAUYPK010075008.1:0-29084 GCA_963574355.1 Loris lydekkerianus
TCTGCAGGAAAGTGATGTTGAGAGGGCCCACCCTGCCGGAGAGCAGGGCTCCCTCTGGGGCTCAGTGCCGTGAGAGGAGGCACAGGTGGGCCAGGTGGCGGGCACAGGAGCAGACCCTGGTCACGTATGTGTGCTCCAGTTTAGACTTGCCTTTACCCTTGTAAGGAGGTGCTTTGTTGAGCAAGAGCTCCATCTATGGGGGAAATCAATTATGTAGACTCCGACCCCTAACACCTTGAAGATTGCTATGTACATGAAGATTCGACTGGTGATTCTCAACTGAAGCTAATCTTGCCTCTCCAGGAATATCTGGCGATGCTGGAGACAGTTTTGCAAACTCTAAACCCAGAGAAGTACACGTCCTCCTGCATTTTATAGCAGAGCAGGTTTTTATAAAATGATACCCTGGAGCCAGGCTTTTCTTCCCTTGGAGGTCTCCTAATTGTAAACTATGAATAAAACTCTGAATTCTCATGCTCTAGGGTTGTCATAATCTTGGGTGCCTTTGGGAACTAAGGCTGGCCTCCCTGAGGGTGCGTCTACGATCCTGCTGTAGAATCCATTGCTCCCACATCAGGAAACCCCTCTTTAGCCACATCAGGAAAGCAAAAGATCAGCTCATTCACCTAGATACAAAACCATCTCTCTTCAGCTATATGAGCACTGTCTCACCTCCCATCTCTAATGACTAAGCGTTAAATTTATCTCACTAAACAATGAGCGCCTAGAACATGTTGCATGTAGCACCCAGCTATGGGAATGCAGAGACGACGCAGAGAGCTCCAGTTCATGCGACGTCCAAGCAAAGGTGCTGCACCTGCTGTTCCTGACTCCCAGTCCAGTTTTTCATGGCACTAGAACAGCAGGCTATGGATGTGGCAGTTAAAGAAAACAGACATGCTTGAAAGTTACCGGCTTGTCTATTTTGTCATTAGCAACAGCCAATCAAGTACTAAATCATAAAAGCCATTAAGGTTTTGCCCAAGATTTCCACACAATATCTAAATTTCTGCACTATGATTGTAGCAAGCAAAGTCCACTGAGAAGTATTTGAGCATCTTAAAAATTCAGATGAAATGACTAATGATTTAATAACTTTCTTATTCAAGCACCATCAACAAAAAATTGTACAGTTTTATGGAAACCCTTGATTTATTGATAAAGAATATTGCCTCAGCACGGCCAGTTTGCCTCATAAGCTGTGGAAAAGAAACAAGATTAAAAAGAAATTTGAAGGGAAAAATGAGTTGAGAAGAATTGGCAACAGGGCTCGTGCAATTTTGATTGTAATTGAGAAGGGAACATCCTTGCTGAATCTAGAGAGCTTATTCATGCACCATCACCACCGATAAAACAAGTGTCCCTCAAACCATCAGATGTATGATCCTTGCTTTTAGTCAAATGGATCTGATGAGTGACAACAGTTAAAATAATATTCTCAGTACTTATATGTAAAAAGGTAAAGTAGGAAAAGTAACACACAACGCTTAGGAACGCTAAGTTTAGGAACGCTACAAACTACCAAACATGTTGGGTTGCTCTGTTTCCAAATAGGACTTAGTAAGATGGGTGGAGGAGTGTAAGATGATGAAGAAAAATAAATATAAATGTTATATAAATAAAATGTTAAAACATTCTGTTCCACCCCAAGAATAAGAAATTTCAAGCATACCAAAATACACACTCTGTTGCCTAAACATCATGAGCAAAGATGAAGAACCAGGACAACTGGTAGGGCTGCATTTATTCCTAGGAGATCAGTTCACAACATTTTAGTCAAGGATTATGGAGTTTGAAAAAGATACAAAGACGGAGTTATATACCCATAGTTATGTGTAATGATATTATTTGCTAGACAAAATGCTACAGGATTTTGGTTTGCTAGGGGGAAAATGCTCACTTCTTTTTTCTATACAGAATAAATGTTTTAATAAGTATTAATATCATGTCTAGATAGCGCTTGTATTACCAAGAAAATGTAATTGATTTTGTTAAGTCAAGGTTAACAGCTATGTGGTTTGAGGCAATTGCTCAGATTTCTCATGGTCCTCTTGAAAAATGAAGTTTATTAAATCATAACCCATTTGTTATGAGTTTATAAAGCACCACAGTTTCAGTTCCATACCGTATGTACTTCAAGTAGAAAAGGCCTCTTTAAAGGAATGTATAAATGATAGTAGTTTAATAGCATAGTAGTTCTATGAAACAGTGGGTTTTACAATTGTTTCTGGAGTTAAAAGAAGCCAAAGGTCTTATGATCAGCCCAGACCAAGTCATGGCAGTGACTACCAGTGCTCCACCTTTCCTCCTGGTCCAACCATTCCATTTCTTAATTTTCCCTGCTCCCTGTACTCCTGTGTTTATCTGATGGAAGGTTTGAAGACTTCTTAAAGCTGTCCATTCTATTTGGGGGCAGATTTAACTTTTAAAAACAATGTTTTGTTAATTGAGTTTAAATGTTTACCTTCTAGAATTATCATTGTCAACATTGGTCCTAGACCATATCTTAGGACTATATTAAAAATGTGTGTGTGGGGTGGCACCTATGGCTCAAAGGAGTAGGGCGCCAGCCCCATATGCTGGAAGTGGTGGGTTCAAATGCAGCCCTGGCCAAAAACTGCAAAAAATAAAAGAAAAGTAAAAAAATAAAAAATAAATGTGTGTGTGAATACTCACTTTCACAGAGACAGCCCTTATGCTGTCTATAGGGAGCTAGCCAGTTGTCACTGTCTGTGGCCCTGCTACTTAGCTTGAGACTTTTCTTGATGGAGAAGTGACTCCATTTCTTCATGTAACTTTGAACCAAATCTCCTCTCCAGCTCAGAATTAACTCTGAGCCAATGGGATGGCACCTCTCTTCTCAACAAATATATTCCTCTTTCTCCATGTACATTTCAAATGTGACATCCAGAATGATGGCAACACCCTAATGGTCTCCTGATATAGTAAGCAGACATGTTACCTCTTCTTTTTTTCACATTTTTAATTCACTAAAATTTTACTGGACAGCTACCAAGTACTGGGTGTTGGAGATAAACAATGAACTATAAGACATGGCTCCTGTTGTAGGGAACAGCTTTCAATGAATATACAAGGTAAGATAATGAAATTCACCCTAGAAAAAGTGCTATATACCGCATTGCTGAATATCACTATGGTCATATTTGAAGTACTCCCTTTGGGAATCTACACACTGATGCCAATGCCTACCCCACACTGCAAAGCGATTTTGGAACTCTTTTTCTGGAATGGCCATCAGAGCTGTCATTGTATGAAGTCTGACAATTAAGTTCATGAACTAATCCTAGAAAAAGTGCTTTTAAGGGTGGACTAGGCTCTGGCATCAATCCATACCTTCTCAAGGGGAGTACTTTGAAGGTGACCATACTGATATTCAGCAATGAGGTATGTAGATCTTTTTATAGGATGAGTTCACATACTTAATTGTCTGAACTTGTATGCTAGTAGAGATGAACAAAAAACTCATATTAAGTGATGTAAGGACAAACCTTAGCTGCTTTGATAAAAATAACAGGGAGAGAGATGATTTAGATTTTGAGATCCATTAAAGTTTCTCTAAGGATGGGATGTTGAATCTAAGACCAGAAAAATGAATGAGATCATGGTTGATAACTGTATCAATTAATATATCCTAAGGATAAATTAATTTTAAAGACAATTACATCAATATGTGGACTAATTTTGATCTTATTCTCATGTTACACATTTATTCATTCACCAAATATTTATTGAGGTTGTGAAGTAAATATATACAAATACACATAGCTGTGCTCGCTTCGGCAACACATATACTAAAATTAGAACGATACATGGCTCCTGTGCAAGGATGACATGCAAATTTGTGAAGTGTTCCATATTTAAAAAATATATATATACATAGCTATGTATTTTAAACACACATGCTAATCTTTATATAAGACGCCCCCGATCAACATTAGACTCTCTCTAAAGGCATAATGAATCCTTTAGTCTCGACTTTATTGGTTCAATAATTACCTTCAAACAAATACAGCAGTGGAAGACTGCATTACAAATCATTCCCTTAATACATTTTTCTAGGAATCTTCTCCAGGATGGAAGTGAATTGCACTGGATACTAGTTCTCAAAATCTACCTTGTTCATCCTGTTGCAAATTACATTAACATTTTTCTCTTGTTTTAAATCATCTTATATTCAATAATTTATTGATGTGCTTTTGTAAGAATTAGGATATTTTCACTTCCAAGCAGAGGAATGGCAAATTAGATGCCTTTTAGGTAGGCCAGATAAAAAGAGGCATGCCTTCACCTGGGATTGCAGGGCTGGTGGTCTATCCACCAACAGAGAGTCAGTTTATGTCAAGCCTTCATAGACAGCCCTTTCTGCCACCCTTGTGCTCTGCTTCCATCCTAAGGAGCACAACCTTATTTCTTCACAACCCCTGAAATTTCAAGGAAGTTTATTTATCATTTTCGCTTGCAAGTTTTTCTGCATAGTAGTCTGCAATGTTGGCTTTGTCTTAACTTTCATTATTGCCCCTTGGAACAGGTCACACAAGCTCTCCGAGCTTGACGTTTATCATAGGTAAAATGAGTATATTAAAGAATATCCACTCTCAAAAAATTTCTGTAAAGATTCCATGAGATAAAAAACTTTGCATGATGCTTGGAACTTTGTAAGAATTCAATAAATCATGGCCATTATTACTTCGGGTCCTGGGAGGCAATAGTTTCAGCCAAGAAAAAACAACCAAAGTTTCATTTTCATTCTTCATACATCTTATATTGCAATCCCCATCCTCCTGCCAGCGAGGGCTCTATGTGTTTAAAATACAAGTAGAACAAAAAATTATCTATTTAGGATTGTGATTTCCCAGGCTTTGAGGAATATAATATGACTGTGCTAGGTGTGCTCAAACTATGAATCCATCTCTTCTGCCATCATCCTCTTCTAAAGGAAATTTAGAAAGCAACGGTTACTGTTTTCAGGATTTCAGTCTCATGGGCACAAGTCTTTATTTTTTTAATTAAATCATAGCTGTGTACATTAATGCAATTATGAGGTACAATGTGCTGGTTTTATATACAATTTGAAATACTTTCATGAAACTAGTTAACAGAGCCTTCACTGCATTTTCTTAGTCATTGTGTTAAGACATTTATATTCTACACTTAGTAGATTTAACATGTACCCTTATAAAATGCACCATAGGATCACCATAAGATCTCCATAAGATCTCCGTAAGATCACCAATTATCCTCCTTCCACCCATCCTCCCTCCTCCCCTCCCCTCCCTCTCTTCTTTCCCCTTCTTCTTGGGCTATAGTTGGGTTATAGCTTTCATACGGAAGTGTGGGTGTTTATAAATTGGTTTCATAGTAAGGTTGAGTACATTGGATACTTTTTCTTCCATTCTTGAGATACTTTGTTAAGAAGAATATGTTCCAGCTCCATCCATGTAAACATAAAAGAGGTAAAGTCTCCATCTTTTTTAAGGCTGCATAATATTCCATGGTATATATATACACCATAATTTATTAATCCATTTGTGGGTTGATGGGCACTTGGGCTTCTTCTATGACTTAGCAATTATGAATTGGGCTGCAGTAAACATTCTGGTGCAAATATCTTTGTTATAAAGTAATTTTTGGTCTGATCTTCTATAAGCCAATCAAAAACATTCAATGGGGAAAAGACTCCCTATTTAACAAATGGTGTTGGGTGAACTGGCTGGCAACCTATAGAAGACTGAAACTGGACCCACACTTTTCACCATTAACAAAGATTGACTCTCATTGGATTAAAGATTTAAACTTAAGATATGAAACTATAAAAATACTAGAAAAAAGTGCAGGGAAAACACTTGAAGAAATTGGCCTGGGAGAATATTTTATGAGGAGGACCCACACACACCAGACAATTGAAGCAACACCAAAAATACATTACTGGGATCTAATCAAATTAAAAAGCTTCTGGACAGCCAAGAATACAGTAAGTAAACCAAGCAAACAGCCCTCAGAATGGGAGATGATATTTTCAGGTTATGACTCCGACAAAGGTTTAATAACGAGAATTCACAGAAAACTCAAACATATTAGCAAGAAAAGAACAAGTGATCCCATCTCAGGGTGGGCAAAGGACTTGAAGAGAAACTTCTCTGAAGAAGACAGGTACATGGCCTACAGACACATGAAAAAAGGCTCATCATCCTTTATCTTCAGAGAAGTGCAAATCAAAACTACTTTGAGATATTACCTAACTCCAGTAAGATTAGCCCACATGATGAAATTCCAAAACCAGAGATGTTGGCGTGGATGTGGAGAAAAGGGAACGAACACCTCTGCAATGCTGGTGGGAATGCAAACTAATAAGTCCTTTTGGAAAGATATTTGGAGATCACTTAGGGATCATGGGCACAATTCTTAAAGCTTTTATTTGTCCTGGGAACACAACATTGCTTCTTCTCAATTTCCTTCTGGGTTGAGGGTACCTACTCAGAATTTTAGTTTTAAGTGTTGTTCAACATTACTGAGCTCTTGCCCAATTCAATTCTCATAGCATGCAATTATACATTCCCTTAAATACAAATCGCACATCTTCCAAGCCTTATCTTCCCAAGCCATCAAAACTTTCCAGAGTAATGAAGGCCTTTTATTCAATGATTCCTCTAACTTTCTCCTTCTCTATAATTAAATCTCCCTGATCCATCAGAACTGAGTCCATAGGTGCAATTCTATTTATTTCTCCTCTCTTTGGAAAAGTCATTTTAGAAGAAAGACTGATCAAGAATTCAAAAGTGTACCAGAATTTCTACTCTTTTTGTTGGTGTTGTTAAACTAGGAGAAATTTGTTTCCTCACAGTTCTGGAGGTTGGAACATCCAAGATCAAGGTTCTGGCGTGATTTGGTTCTCGGTAATATCTCCCTTCCTGCTTGTAGACAGCCACCCTCTTGTGTTTTCATGTGGTGGTGAGAGAAAACAAACTCTCTGTTGTCTTTTTAAAAAATTATTATATTATATATTTTTAAGCATTTATCATATGCTACATTTTTTTGATATGCATATATACAGTGAAATGGTTACTATAGTCAAGCAAATTAACATATTCATAATTTCACATAACTACCCTTTTGTGTTATTGCTGCAAGAATACCTAAAATCTACTCTTTCAGCGAAAATTCCCAAATGTAATACAATATTAATTGTAATCTTCATCTTGCACATTAACTTGTTCATCCTTCATATGTGCAGCTTTGCATGCATTGACCTGTAACTCCCAGTTGCTCTTCTGCTCTTGCCCTTTTAGTATCAATGGTTTTATTCTCTATGTCTGTGCATTTTATTTAAAATTTTTTGTTGATACTTAATAATTTTTCATATTACTATGAGTATATATGATATTTTGATACTTGCATACAATGTGTAATGATAAAGTCAAAGTACACCTCACCTTCATCACTTATCATTTCTTTGTATTGGGAATATTCCAAATCTTCTCTGGTAGTTATTTTGAACCAGATGACAAATTCTTGCTAACTATAGTCACTCTATTGTGCTACAGAAAACTAGAACTTATTCTTTCTAATTATATGTTTGTATCCGTTAACTGGCCTCTCTTCACTACACCCCAACCCTTCTCTGCCTCTGGTAACTATCATTCTACTCTCTACCTCCATAAGATCAGCTTTTTTTGAGCTCACACGTATAAGTAACAACATACATTTTTCTATCTGTGCCTGGCTTATTTCACTTAACATAATGATCTTTCCTTCCCTCCATGTTGCTATAAATGACAGAATTTAATTCTCTTTTGTTGGATGAATGGTGTTTCATGTATGTATATACCACATTTTCTTTAATTCATTAATTTTTTGACAGACACAAGTTGATTCCATGTCTCAGCTATTATAAATAGTGCTGCAATAAACATGGGAGTGCAGATATCTTTATGAGATAGTGATTTCATTTTCTTTGGGTTTTTATTCAAAAGAGGGATTGCTGGATCATATGGAAGTTCTATTTTTTATTTATTTAGGAACCTCCTTACTGTTTTTCACAGAGGCTGCAACAACCTATATTTCCACCAACAATACTTTCCCCCATACTCTTAGCAATACTTATTTCTACCTTAAATTTACATTTTCCCTGATGATTATGAACGTTGAGTATCTTTTCATATGCCTGCTAGGAAGAAGGGAAGCTGCTGAAGATTGAGCTCCCTGGGAAGAAGAGAAAGGAGTTAGTTAGCTAATTCTCTTTGGAGAAATCAGACCTTCTGCTTGAAGACCAGTGCTACTCCTGTAGACAGTTTTCCTATTGAATTCCCTCAGAATTCTCTCTTGTTCCTATTTAGTTACCTGTGTCTATGAAACATCTTCTAGTTCCCCCAACTCCCCCACCTGGTAAAGTGTGTTCAACAAATAATCATTTTATTTTTTCCCCATTTAACTGCTCTCATGCACTTTCTGATATGCTCCCATTTTTTATTTTATAGATTTCCAAGAAGGTATATATAGTTTCGATTGTCTTAGATGTGATTGTTTTAGTAGGAGATAAAGAAAATCCAATTTGAACTAGATAAAGAAAATCCAATTTGAACTATCTAATTACCTTTTGGAAACATATCACATGAAGTGTAAGGATATGTATAATTATGCCGTCAGAACTCTCTTTGGGATTTATTTCTTCCTCTTTTCAGCATCCTTGGTATTCTGTGGCAAATTCTGTAACAACACCACCTTCAGGACTAAAATACTTATCTCTGAAGATGCCCCTGTCAGCCATCTTCAGGAATTGCCTTGACTAAAGATGGTTACCTACCCCAAGTTCATGCCCACATCCAATGACTACTCCTTGAAGCAGTATAAAGTTTTGTTCTCTTAGCCTATCTCATTCCTATCAAGTTCCTATCCACCTCCCTGTGTGGTTAGCCAAGGTCCTCACTGAGAAGACATTCCAGCCCAACAAGGCCCACTGCTCAGGTCTGCTTCTGTCCCTTTTCCTCCACAACTATGAGTCCCCAAAGCACTCCCTAAAAACCTTCCAGCTACCTAATCTCCCTTTCAGAATCTACTTGCCAGGAAGCTCAACCTTCAACGGCTTCCTGTCTTTGACAACTATGAGGAAAGATATATCTATTAATAGTTGCCCTCTCTATTTCAACAGACCCTGAAAAACACTCTCAGAGCCTCCAGCACTATCCAAGTGGATGCCCCGACTGCCATGTCACCCAGCTCACCTCCAGGCTCATTACTGCAACCTGTGGGCTGAGATATTATGATTGGCCCTTGCTGATGGAAGTATCCACCCTTACATCCATTTCTTTGGGCAGAAAGACAAGACTATGTACTTGCCACTGCATCACAGAATTGGGGTAGGGAGAATGTTTCCCTAAGGTAAGTGAGGAGAATAGCACAGAAATGGCTCTGGGAAGACCCGTGGAGCCTGACGCTCTTTCCTTCCCTGTGTATACTTCTGTTTCTGTTGAGCAGGTGTCCCCTTCCATCGCTGCATTCCAGTCTTGAGTCCTAGTCTATGCAGAATGTAGGTGACCGTGTCCTTGTCTTCTCAAACTCATGGTGTTGTTATGCATACGCATATATTACCACTGCAACACCTGAGTATGTGTTTATTAGTTATTCCTCAAAAGGCATGAAAATTTCACTGCCATTATGTTGTCCCATCAAAACAATAATTTTTTTTTGAAGATGTCCCAGATCTCACCATGAACTTATTATACTGTCCCACCCGGGGTGAGGCCCTTGGACACCCATTTGTACATATATGCTCATTGGCCATGATGTGTAGCCTGAACATAAAGAGGCTATCTTACAACTTATTGGTCCCCCATGGTTAATTATTCTTATAAATTCTGACCTCTCCTTCATAGTTTAGCTGAGCTATATTTCATAGGTATAAATGTACTTATGACCAGACACTATCTCTTGACTATGGCTAGAGAAAAGACCAGAAAAATAGGTTTAAGAGTCTCATTGGGTTTTGAAAGTGCACTGTCCACACAAGAAAGGGAGTAAGAATTTCAGGACTAAGTTAGCTCTTATATTGTTTTCACACTCAGTCCTCAATGTACTGACTGTTCTTTTCTAAATTCAAAGGGATCCTCAGAGGGTAAAGAGTTCAAGATTGGCCCTAAACCTAAATTCAAGGGGAATAAAATTATTTCTATTCTTCTTACATAATTTCATCCAATGGATATATTCTTTCTTCCAAGTCATCTTTATGTTTTGAGCCCATTTGTTAAAGTCTGCTCTTCTGAATCCCATTCAATGTACGTTGTTAATAGCTGCTAAATTATTTAAAGGTTAAATTTACTTTAACAGATCTCAAGAATGTAATAAGGGGAATGTATCTCCTATCTTAGAAATTTGGTCATTTGTTTCTGAAATTACATAAAATGAAACTAGCTCCGAGGAAACATGCAAAAGGAAAAGAAAATACCACTAAAAACGTTAAAGCCCCAAATCTGCTTTCAATGGGTTAGTTTTCAAATGATAAAAATAAAAAATATCAAAAATCTTACATTTATATAATTCTTATTATGTGTGAAGGATTGTACCAAACACTTCCCACTTCCCACATATTATTTCATTTTTTCCTTAAACCAACCCTGTAAAGGGGACAGAGTTTTTACTTAGCTCCATTTTGCATCTGAGAAATTAAATTGGATAAGACTCCTGCCTACCATCCCCTAGTTAATTAATACCAGGGACAGGAATTAAACTTGACTTCAAACAGAAGCCCTCTAACCATCCCAACCAAATCAGGCTGCCTTTTGCCTGCCCTATGGGCATATGTTTGGTTGTCAGCTATTCTAAATAATTGCATATTTAAAGGGTTTTTTGTACCATGGTTGGAAGACTTTCAGATCTATTTATTTAATAGTATGTTCCGTACCGTGGCTAAGCAGTACATTCCTGGCTGTGTGAGGCAGGTAAGGAAAGCAAGTTTCCTTGAAAGGGTCTGAAAAGTGGCTTACATTTATGTTATGCTCATTGGACCATGACAATTTAAGTGAAATAGAGAATTAGTCCTTGGCTGATTCTTTTTCCTTCTCTTTCATGTTATTGATTTCACCTTTGAATTATAAAAGATACTTAGACGGGTAATTTTAACCTTCGGGGGGTTATTGTTACTTTGGAGATGCTGATGAAACATGAATCCTTTTACAGGAAAACCTTTATTCTGGGAGGCCAAGGTGGGTGGATTGCTTCAGCTCAAAATTTCAAGACCAGGCTGAGCAAGAGCGAGACCCTGTCTCTAAAACTATCCTAGCACATGTACTCCCAAGCTACTGGGAAGGCTGAGGCAGGAGGATCGCTTGAGCCCAAGAGTTTGAGGTTGCTGTGAACTATGATGCCACAGCACTCTACCTACAGCACAGAGACTCTGTCAGAGAGAAAGAGAGAAAAAAAAAAATCTTTATATTCACATGTCACAAAAGCTTTCCAAATTCTGGAAGATTCAGAGAAGCCCTAAAGCTCTGTGGAGCTTTAAGAATCTGAGACACTTATATTTAGTCCTTCTAATTGGGTCAAATAAACTCAGATTCCTCTCTTGTATTCAGAAAATACCAGAAATGAGAGACTCATAAACCAGGAGAAGTGTCCTTTTCTTTCACCATCTCGTTGACTCCTCAGGGTGAGCCCTGGAGCCCCAGCTACACCACCAAGACCACCACACGTGGGCATGCAAGTTGAGCCCAGTGCAGGTGTGACAGACCAGAGAGACAAGTGGGGACTGGACTCCAGCACATGCCCTGCTGGCCAGACCATGTGTCCCACATTAAACTGCATCCACCAAGAGTGAGCACCTTTTCTAATTTGCAGAAGAGTGCGTGAGTCAGCCAGTGTTCTCCGTGATATCTCCCCTAGAATCATGAGGCAACCAGAAATGACTTGATTATGAGAAAGGTCCCCAGGTCACAAAATCAAAAAGCCCCAGCTCAGTTCTCAGCCAAGGCTCTAGGACACATGACACCTGAAACTTAGCTCCATCCATAAAGCTAGTTTCCTTGTGCCCAGTCTCCATTCTGCATGTGAGCAGCATCAAGATAGTCACATAACTTTTTTGTTATCAATCCAATTTCATAGACACAACTTGCTAATGGTCATTCTTCAGAACATGTGTTTGATTTAACCAAGGGATATTTGCTCCTTGCTTACTCACCTGCTTGTTCATTACAGCTTATATCCATGCATTATTTTTGAAATGCAAACCATATTTCCTCCTAATAAGAGCCAGACTAGTTTCTATTTTCCAGTAGTGGAAACTTCATGGTGAAGATTTTCATGCTTGGTATGGCCTGATCCAATTCCAGTTCTTAATTGACCCTGTCAGCTATGTGGAAGCCAAGGGCCTGGATCTGAGTCCTTCATCCATGTCATAAACATTTCTGAAGCACCTACTTGATGCCAAGCTTTGGAAAGCTTGGACTGATGATAGAGGTAAGAATAAGTGATGGTATGCTACTTGGAAATGCTACTGTCTGGTCAATATGATGAAATTAAATCAGTGAAGACCCAAGGGCTTTCTGCTAAGGCACTGATCACATATCTGTTAGGGCCATAACTTCTCTGGCTTGACTTGTAATAGCCTTATACTAATATAGAGCCTAATAACCTTATACTAATATAGAGAGTAATCTTGGATGTTTAAGACAAATCTGCCTAAAGGCACAAGAGTGATCCCAATGGCCTCTGAGGTCTTTTTAAACCATAATCCTGTAGAGCATTGACAGAAAAGTCAATGTTCTGAATTTTATCATTCACTGTGGTGAGGAGGAAGCTGCAGGAATCTTAAGGGGGTCTTATGTTTATTGAACCTTCCTGTTTAAGTTATGGAACCAGGGCCTGGAGTATATAGGGAGCCTGCCAATTCAGGACCTTTACTCTTGACTAGTGAGGACATAGTACACCAAACTTCTGGAGAAATGGGACAGTCAGGGAACAGAATTTTCCCTCATTCTGAACTCATATTTCTTTCCATCTCTGTCCTTTCTGCATCTTGCAAGCCACCTTTATCTCCTGGTTTTGCAAGCTTACCCATCCCACAGGATTCTGACCTCTTATGTTCTTGCCTTGCACAAGGAACACTTCCTTCTCCTGACTCAAGGTGCTCAGGACTTCTCTGCTGCCAGAGATGTGCCTCATCATGCTCCCCCAAGGCCAGGACCAGTGGACAGCACCTCCCATCCCCAGGTTGGTTTTATCCTTTCTGGATCTTATGCCCATATATTTGATGTCATACTGTAGCTCATGTGATGACTGGAATGATAGAAACACATTGCACTTGCCAAAGGTCTCCTGTCTGCCCAGCGAGTGACCTATCTTTTCACCAAGTATGGCTGCTACTTTCACCCTTCTGGCTTGGTGCTGAGTGCCTGTCATAGTTTAATCATTCATTCTACATGGAAGTGCCTTCAAGGTAAGAAAGACTTTAAGAGCAGTGAGAGACCTGAATGAGTGACTGTCCCAGTGGGTCTTGAGTAAATTTTGGGCCTGGACCAGAGGCCCTTCTCAAAACAGAGTTAAGTGGGGTCCATGGGACCCAGCCAATTTTGATGTTGAAGGGACCCAGTCAATTTTGATGTATCACAGAACAGCAGCCCTCCCGGCAGCTCTTCGAGGGTGTTGAGGGGACATGACTATACCAAAAAGCAGCTGAATAAATACATTTGCTATTGTATTTAATTTATTTACTACAGTCCTATGAGTTTGGATTTATTTGATTTATATACAAAGAACTCAAAATATAATGAGAGGAAAAGACTTGAGTGAGATTACATGAGTCAAAGTGAAAACAAAATCCAGCCCAAGTTTTCTGTCCTTGGCCAGAGCCTTTTAGAGTAACTAAGCTCAAATTCTAGGGTGAATTAGAGTTGGAACAGATTTTAAAATGAAACCTTTTTGAGTATAGAAAGCAAAAGAAAAAAAATGGTAGTTTGTTTTACTTTTAAACACTAATTACTGTGACAGTGTAATTGCCACCATAATTGTATATGAACAAACCTCCCTGTGTTCAGCAGCAGACAGAAATAAATGTTTATGCTCAGGGTCTGTAGGTCAAATGATGGCAGACAGATTGACCCAGACTGGGCTCAGCTGGGAGGCTCTTCTAGCTGCCACTTAGGCTGATCCTGCCTATGTAGTGCTGGGTTCTGAATCCTTCCAAGTGTATTCATTCTGGGGCCCAGACAGAAGGGCCATGGGTACCAAGGGAAGTCCTTCTCATGATGATGATTGAAGAACCAGACATGAGCCATTCTTGCGTCTCTTCTGCTAATATCCCATTGGCCAGTGTAGTAGTCGGTGCTGTCCACACTCTAATATCTGGACCCTGTGAATATATTATATTGCATAGCAAATGTGACTTTACTCATCCCATTACTGGTCCACAGCCCAGGTGTTGGTACTACAGCTTAAAGGAATGTTGTGGTTGGTTTAATTCTCACTCTAGAACACTAAAACTTTCTGTATATCAGCAATAATGCTGTTGTACTTTCTTGTTGTTCTTCTGTTCACTGGAGCAGCACTTTTCATTTCTTTCCAGAACATTTTCCTTTGCATTCACTACTTGACTAACTGTTTGGCACAAGAGGCCTAGATTTTGGCCTATCTTGGCATTTGACATGTCTTTCTCACTAGGCTTAACCATTTCTGGCTTTTGATTTAAAATAAGAGAGATGTGATCTTTTCCTTCACTTGAACACTTACAGGCCATTTGGCTGGGTTCTGTCTTCATTTGATGCATGTAATCTCACCCAAGTCATTTCCTCTCTTTATATCCTGAGTTCTTTGTATGTAAAACAAATAAATCCAAACTCATAGGACTGTAGTAAATAAATTAAATAAAATAGCTAATGTATTTATTCAGCTGCTTTTAGCCCAATTAGTTGGCCTAATTTCAACTGTGTCACAGGATATAGAGTGGCCTGAGGAGAGGGAGAGAGATTGGAACAGTTGGTCAATGGGCCAATCAGAACACATTCACCATTGATCAGTTAGGTTTGTGATCTCACATGGCCACATTTTGTGGTGCCTCAAATCAGTTACAATAGAAACATCACAGATCACTGATCACAGGTTACTATAGCAGATACATATAATAATAATAAGAAAGTTTGAAATATTGTGAAATGGACCAAAATGGGACATAGAGAATAAAGTGAATATATGCTATTGGGAAAACGGCACCAATGGTCAAGGGTTTTCATAAACCTTCAACTTGTAAGAAAAAAAAAAAATAACCAACACAATCCGTGAAGCACGATAAAGCAAAGCCCAGTCAAATCAGGAATGCCTGCGTTATGCCTTACACCTGTAATTCTGGCTGGCTGGTGCTGGGAGTCACCTAGCAACTGATAAAAAGGAGCCCAATCCATCTACTGCCAAGGAAATTGAGTTAAGCCTCTCTAGGGAAACCTCGTTTGAAGATGATAGCTTACTGTGGGTATGTGACAAATGTCTTAGGTACCACTCTGCCCTGAGCCACTCACTTTTATCACACTTGCAAGACCTGGTGCCATTTGATATATAATGACCCAACCAAATGAAATAGTTATCTTTATGGATTGAGGGAATCTGTGTCCATTTTCACTTCCAAGGAAAGTGATCTCTTGTGTCTGAGAAGAGTTTCTTTCTGAAGAACAATGGTTGAGGGTCACAGAAACTGAGTTGGTGTGAATCCCCAGTTCTCTTCCCTCCTAATTGTGTGACTTTGGGAAAAGCACTGGATCTCACCAAACCTAATGTTACTAATCTGTAAGCAAAGGGTACAAAAGTACCCGCTTCAGACAGAGAACCCTTTGAAGGTTCAAATAGTAGCCACTATTGAATTTAGGGCCAAGCTAGACGTGATCAGCTGAACTGCAGGAGCATAGGAATAAGGTTGACATAAAGAAGAACATCCCCACAGGAAGAGTTACAAATCCTACTGTGAAAATTTATGGGAACTGTTTCCATGAAGACCTATTATCTGTAGATAATACTGGCTATAACATTATGAGATGGATGTCTTGGGCATTCAAGAATTTACACTGTCAAATGAGTGTCATCAACTCAGTGTTACCACCTTGGAAATTTATACACTGAGTCCAATGATACTGCTTTTGAGCAAACTTTCTTTGGTACCTCATCACTACAACAGCCTTTAGAGCAGTGATCTTCAACTGGTGTGCCCGGAGAGGACGTTAGGTGTGCCACAAAAAATTTTAAAGGTCATTGATTTAAGTGTTTTTGAAAGAAGTTCAAAGCACAGTAAGGATATTCCTTTGTGTGTGTGTGTGTGTGTGTGTGTGGTTTTTAGCCAGGACTGGGTTTGAACCCACCACCTCTGGCAAATGGGGCTGGCACCCTACTCCTTTGAGCCACAGGTGCCGCCCTATTCTTTTTTTTTTTTTTTTACTCTTTTTTAAAATCAACATAATTTAAGTATGCTGTGGAAGTTCAACTACAGGTTCAAGTGTGCTGTGAGATAAAAAGATTGAAAAACCCCACTTTAGAGAACGTAACATCCTCCCCTCAACATCCTTTTATGGAGAACAAGTGTCATCGTCTCAGAACTAATGTGACTTTCAGAAACAACCAAATGTCATTCAAAGCCGATAAAGAGAAACTCTTCTTCGGCTTGAACACTGGCACTGACCCATGTGTTTATGTGCTCTAGCCTGTATGGAGAGATGAGAAAGGAAAAGGGCTTTTTCAAGTCTAATATACGATACTTTAGTTGCAAATGCACTGGAGCCTGTCTTTTATTTCTTGGATGGATGATCCACAAGCATTTGCCATTATTCTGGTCAGTCTGAAAATGTTCATAATAAAAATATTTTTAAAAGATTCATTTTTGGATAAAAATTTGGGAATCTAGCTTCCCCCAAAGCCACCTCCTTTCAGCTGTTTTCAGAATCTCACAATTTGCTTCCCTGACTCCCTCATGATTTGGCCACAGCCAGTGTCTGTTTAATGGTAAATATTTCTAATCTGCCTGAATAGACAGATTCCATCTATTTAAGACTCAAGCTTGGTCAGCAGGGAGCCACAGCAAGCGAGGGCTGCCAATGATTAGCTTCCCTTTCCTTTGTAACCAGAGTCTCACGTTTCCAACCCAGTGCCACAGGACACATTCACATTCCTGGCGGGTATTAGAGAAACAGTAATGAATGGTCTGTGTGCCAAATCACAGGAAGGCAACTGTCCTCTCTGATGCTAGTGTGCCTACCATTCTGGCAAAACAAATTAGTGTAGCCCAGAGGGGCCAAATACAGAAGTGAGTGAGGCAGATGAATTGGAAGAGAGCACAGATCCACCAACAGGAAAGAATTTGTGTGGCGAGTTCCCAACATTTTACAGCCAAGAATTTTATTCCTTTTCTTGGATCTGCTTCTCCAGCATCCCTCCACCCCAGCCCATTCACGTTTGTTCTGAAATTTACCCGGAGAGGCATCTCCTCAGGACCTGTGCTCTGGGGAAAGCACTCCCCACATGTAAGCAGAACTGATTTTGGTCATTATGCTCAGGTCTTCTGCAATGGTATCTGGACAAATGTCACCTGACCGATGACTTAAGAGGCCTTGGTGACTGTACAGAACTCTGTCCCCCTTGGGTATAGCCCTGGCTACTTTCACTCTTGATCTGAAGCTATTCTCAGGGACTGGTCCCCTCTTGTAGGAGGACTGCTCTTCCTCTTTGGGGCGAAAGGGCAAGGTGAGAAGAGGCTCTCACTCCTAATATTTCTGAGTTTAGGCTACAACTAGGTCACACAGGTGCTGCCCTACCGTACTCCCAGTGCTGTGTGGGCATCCTGGCTAAATGACTGTAACTCTCTTTCCTGGGGGATATGGAATCTGAATTATATTTTGCATAGCAATTTTGGAAACCACAACCAAATCAATAGATGTTAACATGCAAGATGAAACCTATTTGCCATCAAGACTCTTAGTTCAGGGAGCTCAGAAAGCAGGTGGTTTATATGCTACTTGCTACCATATTTTCTAAATGACAAGAAACATATTCACAGTATGCATAAGCATCTAAGCGTTACTGCTCTAGGATCAGAACATCAGAGATTGTTTAATTCAACTGCTCATTTTGAGGAAGAAGAAATAGAGACCCATTATATTAATAGAATCTCTCTCTCTTTCCCTCTGTCTCTCCCCACCGTGTACTGATGATACATGGGGACAAAGCTCGATTTCTAGGATCTCCTAAATATTGAAAACCTCATGGGCCTGTGTCCCAGATTCCCACTTGGGAGCTTGAGGTGCAGAGAAGCACGGAGCTCCACCTTCGAAGCTGCACTAGGGACCCTCCTGTTCAGTTCTGGAGGCAAAAGTGGTGTCCCCTCACCTAGGCCATTGCCCTAGTTGCTGTCAGCATTTTACATTCCTGAGCATTTTTTGAACTTTGGTCTGTGTCTTCTTGGTTGTTCTGAGAGCCAGCCACCTCGTGCCTTCTCAATAAAATACTGATTCACTTAAGCCAGACAAAGGTTCAGTTTGCCATTGTGCGTTGTTTTTTGTGTCATAGTTTCTTGCAACTGAAACCCCCTTCTCCTATATAGCCCACTGGGGATGAGCACTATCTCTGCCTTTCCCTCCAACTGGAATAAAGGAGTAAATAGCCTAAGAGAGAATATAGGATGGGTGTTACTCTGAGCATAGTGAGTGTAGGTGCCTGCGTCAGTGAGAAATGGATTAGGCAGTGCATGGCCTAAAGCTCAAAAGGTCCACGGCTGAAATAAGCTGCAGGAAGGTGTCCGTCCCCCATAGACAGAGTGGTGCAGGTGGGGCGTGGTGACCCAGGCTGCCGGAGCGCCGACTGCTTCTCTCTCTTTATTCCCTCAGCCTCAGCGCTTGTCCACCTCATGGTGTTTTGTAGGCGACATATTGTTTAGACCGATGTCCTGCAGAGCCAAAAAGGTTTTTCTATCCAGGCTTTTTCATTTGTAAAGGAAGCATGCAGACACTCACTAAAATTCTTCCCTATCCCAGTCAAAAATTGGAGTTTTTACAGGCTTGGATGAGGGCCTTGGGGGAGTGGGGGGCATGGTGATCACTGCAGACAGTGCCAAGCTGCAGTAGCACCTATGGTGCAGTTTTGACCACGCCTGGCACCGACTCTTTGGAGAGGCCAAGGTCAGCTCTCATTTCCCATTCTCAAGTTGGGACAAACACAAAGTCCTCCCTCCCCATGGTGCCCACAGCGGCAATATGCACAAACCTCTTCTCTGGCAAACACTGGGGACAGATGCTGTAGTGCCAGGCAGAGGAAGCATTTAGCTTGAACTTTTCCAGCCAAATTTAATATCCGACCATATAAAATGATGGCATCATAATTCTAAGTGCATGATGAATCCTTGTTGGCATGGCCTTTGTTCCTCTTCATAATTACTCCATAATCAGTATCACAAAAGGCCCCCAGAGGAAAAAGGATCTCATTTACAAAAAAGAGGGAGATTATTTAACATCTCACAAAGCCAAGATTCCATCTACTCATCACTTCATTGGGCATCTTGAACTCTTTATTTGCTGTTTGCCCAGCCAAACCAGCCGGGGTATCCACAGCAGTGACAACCGGCATTTCATAAGGGGATGTGCTCTATCTCACTCTGATGCATGTACATGGTAATTAAAAAAAGACTGCCTTGAATGGGCTCACTGCTGATGCTACCTGTAAGCAGAACAAGAACTTGAACTTTTAATCATGTTCTCCTCCTTCAGACCCTGAAGGCAATTCCTTTAAGCTACGGAATCTACCCTGACATCTCTCACTTTAAAAACCAGGCCCCCACCACTTGGAACTCGTATAGAATGTTCCTTTTCCTTTGACATAAGCCAGTCAAGGTTGTCAAGTTAGAGTTCAAATCATTCCCCATTACAGAAATTGCAGCTTCCTTAGTCTCTGGAGGTGTGATAAATAGCCAATAATGAGAGTAGCAGAAATAACTATTTGCAAAACACTCTGACAATTACCAAGTGTTACTAACTGTTATTAACTATTAAAAAAAAAAAAACCTAAATCTTCCAGCCCACCTTCATGTTGCTTCATCCAGCTGCAATGCTGACCCTGAGCACATAATGATTAATAATAATATTTTTCTTTAACAGAAGAAAAAAAGCCTACTGCAGTCTCAGTGAAAAAAGTTTAACAACTATTCTCAAAAACCAAAGGGAAGATAGCTCCAGGTCTGCTCGATAGAAATCCAACTACCTCGATTATGGCTGGAAGGGACAAGATTACACCATAGAGACACTATGAAACTGGAACATTGATTTTTAAGGCAGAGCACAGACTCCCAGTGCTCAGAGAACACGTGATGCCTGGTCCCTGGCAAGGACAACAAGCTTGGCAGTGGGTGAGACTCGGCCTGGGTTCTACCGTGGTGTCCAGGCAGGCACTGCCAAAACAACTGTGGGAGGAGATCCAGCTCCTCACACATGCTGCTCTCCCTGACTACAGAGCACCTCAGCTGGCTCTTAGAACCAGCAACGTGCCATTGTATCACAACAACCCTGAACAGCTTTGGGTTCCTACACTAAGCTTATCTCATGTCACTGAGCAATCTGCTCCACCACTGCACCTCCGGAACTCCCAGAAGAAAGAGGAGGCGCTGGAGGATGCACAAATCAGCCTGAGCAGAAGTTTCCTTCTTCGCAGAGTTGACATCATGGACAGTTGTCTCCAGGCACAGAACAGTCCCTCAGCCACTGAGCTGAGGTGCACAAGAATGGCTACTTCCTCCCTTTCTCCTCCCTGATTTTTCGAATAATTTAGGGAGGTTTGGTCTTTGTCCTTCTTTGAATGGTTGGTAGAATTCAGCAGTGAAGCTGGGCTTTTCTTTGATAGGAGACTTTTTACTTTTGCTTCTCTCTTGTTACTTGTTATTAGTTTTTTAAGGTTTTGGAGTTCTTCCTGGGTCGATCTTGGTAGGTTGTGTGTGTCTAGGAATTTGTCCAATTTTTCCAATTTATTGGCATATAGTTGCTCATAATAGTCTCTAATTATCCTTTGGAGTTCTGTAGTGTCAGTTGTAATGTCTCCTTTTCACCTCTGATTTTGTTTTGGGGGTCTTCTCTATTTTTTTGCTAGTGAGTATGACCAAAGGTGGGTCTAGTTTGTTTATCTTTTAAAAAAACAAATTTTTATTTTGTCAATCTTTTGTATTCTTTTGTTTCGCTTTCATTTATTTCTGCTCTGATTTTTATTATTTCTTTTCTTCTACTAATTTTGAGTTTGGTTTTCTCTTGTTTTTCTAGTTCTTTGAGATGCATCATCAGGTTGTTTATTTGAAGCTTTTCTGCTTTTATGATATAGGTACTTATTGTTATAAACTTTCCTTTTACATGGATCACTATAAAAGTTTTGAGACAGACTATGTTATAGTCCACAATGGTTACATAAGGGTTGCAATTAAATGCCTTAGAAATTTAGCCTCGGCCCTCAGCTGCTCTTTTTCTGTTAGTGATGGGGCTTTGGAATAAAAGGCTTTCCTCTGACTGGCCTTGTCAAAATGCACCCCCTGTGGGCACTGGCAGAATTCTGCCCTGGCTGTGTGCCCATGTGGGAGTCGCCTTGAGTTCCAATGCAAAGCCCCACAATCACTACAGTCTTCCTCACCTGGGTACACAGATTTTCTCTCCACTGGTCACTCCAGGGATAGGGAAGAATAGATAGTGGTTGAATTAGATGTCTTGCCAAAGGACAATAGCTGGAGGTTCCTATTTTGCCATCTTGCTTCCTGCCCTTCTATCTTTCTCTCCCTATAAGGGCATTTGTGATTGCATTTAGGGTTAACTCCCCCCCCCCAAAAAAAAAGAAGGATAGACTGCACTCTGGTGCAAAAATTTAATGTGCATCCATCCCATATACAAAACACATTCACTCTATCCAAATATCCCCCCAAAACCCCAACCCCTCACTGCATCAATTCAAAGTCTAAACTTCTATCTATATATCATCACTTCAAAAGTCCCACACATCTAACTACAAGGGGACTAGGAAATTATGCTGTTTACTTTGATGACTAGCTGGGTGTCTCTGTCCTGCTAACAATGTCTAATAGCAAGTTCAAAGATCTTCTTGTCTTTGCTGTCTGGATTGTGGCTAAGCCATGCTTAAAGTGGTCCTTACTTACAGTGATAATTTGACAGCCTAGAGGAACCCAGGAAAGGGTTTTCCTGAAATCTTCCTCCTAAAATATTTCCCTTCCTATTGCCCTTGCAACCCATCAAGCTAGAAATCACTGCCTCCAGCACTGTTCTTTTAAATTCTAGGGAAAGTAATCTTAAAATGAGTCCCAGAATGAAGAGGGCACTCTTCTGGCCTTTTTATTTAGCCTAATAATATAGAATTTTTGCCCAGCCACACAACTGTGGACAAGATGTGGCAACTAAGTATGAGGTAAAGAACAAAGAAGATTCCTGAAGGCAAAAGCCAACTTTTTCTGAGTTACTTACTATTTTACTAATTTACTGTGTACTGACCTTGACATCCCCATGGACGTCACTGGCAGCCTTCAATGCTGAAAAAAAAGAAAAAAAGATAGAAAAGGAAGGGAGATGAAGGGAAAAGAGCCTCTACAGTAAAACAATTATCTCAGGTGACCTTCATTGACATTCATGCCGAGGTTTTCGCATCCCTATGCAAATATTGATGAAAATATTACCAGAAGAGACCATTTTTTAATTCAGTACAGATCATATCCTTGGTGTACCAGACATAACTGGTATTTGGAGCTGGGAAGACTCAATTGAAATGTCCTTTCTATCATCTAACAGCTATGCTATCATGGACAAGATTACTTAAACATTTTTATCTCCAATTTCTCTGTCTATAAATGAAGGTGCAAATCTCTACATCATGGGATTTTTGATATGAGAGTTAAATAAAATAAGACATGCCAAATTTCCTGATGCACAGTGGACCCTCAACATGCATGGACTTATTTTCTCATTGCTCTCACTATTGGCCATTCTTCTGAAAATGAAAGGAAACCTTCTCCCCTCATATCCAAAGTTTGCAAATGTCCTGCTGTATTAACTGATGTCATGGCAGCTTCTCTTTTCTTGGCAACTCAAGAAACATGTGGAGTCTTCCTACTTAGGATTATAGGATAGAGTCCTTCCTTTTTCCTCTTAAATATGCAGAGTCCTTAGCAACCTTTATTAAAATTTTTGATCCTAGAGAAATGTGGATTTTATGAACATATAGAATTCCTCTTTACGATTCATCATTGTAGAGTGAGATAGAGTGGATAAGGGGAAAGGCAAAGGGAAGGTAAGAAAAAAAGAGGAAAATAACATATACAATATGATCTCATTCAGATAATTTATTTGTATGTGTATACATGTATGCAAAGAGATACTAGAAGAAAATAAGGTTAGAACTTAAACTACCCACTTGTAGAAATGACTATGTAATATCACTGAAAGACAAAATATTGCTAGATGAAAAATTGCAAAATTTGCATGTAGCATGATTCTACTTTAGTATAAATAAACCAATCAATAAAATCTCTATGTATGTGATGGATTTATACAAGAAAAAATGGAACTGAATGCCATTAATATTTGTAGGGGAGGATGAAAAGGGAATACTTTGCTTTTCCTAATAATACAAGCCTGTATTGCTAATACAGCAATTATAAATACAAGCTTGTATTAGCAATATAGGCTTGTATTATAAAAAATGCATTCTTTGTGCTTAGGGCTGATACCATCAATCCAGTGTCCAGTGACTGGTTGGATATGACACTCTCTGAGGTTCACTACTGCTGAAATAGTAAAAATTTTTGCATTTTAGTATTAGGACATAAAAGAAGATTAAAATGTTGACACAGACCTTTCTTTCTCCACTGCTTCCCTAGACCTGTCTTCCAGACATTACTCAACTATCAAATTAGATTTTTCACCCTAAATCCAAAGGAAGTAGTTACCAATATAATCAATTTCCAGGACACTAATGAAATCTCTTTTTGTTTCTAGCAGTGGACTCTTTCAGAGTTACGTTCAAATGTGTGGGCATCCCCCTCATACCTGGACAGGTACAAAGGGCCCAGAATTCAGTGGCTGCCCCAAGTACGGCACCTCCTGGCTCTCTTTCTTGCACACTGAGTAGTCCTGTTTCTACCAAGCAATGAAGTCACAGATACAGGTTTGGGCTTTGAAGATAAGGCCTGTTAGAAATTCTCCGTATGGCTCAACTGTATTATAAAGATTCCTCCTTGGGGTTTGGTGACAAAGTCCTAGCCAACTGGAGCCTTATTTTACCTTCCATTAGTAAACCACTCTCCTGTGACTCTTTCTTTTTGAAGCTCCTCAGGGAAAGTGATGAGTCTGAAGCTGAATGTGGTCATTATTGGATCCCCTGGTAAAATTATAATTAACTCACCATGGTCTCTAATGATCATGGAAGTATTTGTCATTCTACCAGGGAATGAGGTGGGCATGAGGGTACCCAGAATCCATGGCTCTCTTTTTCTCCGGATTCAGACCCCTGAGGGTACATGACATTTTTTAAAAGGGAAAGAGAACATAGACAATGTAGAACAAAATAAAAGTCTGCAAGAAAAATTATGCCTTTAAAATAGGAGCAGTAGTCAGATATAGCAACAGCCAAAGCAGAGGAAATAAGGACATGCAAAGTGTAATATATGTAGGTGAGATTTTAAAAGTTTAATAAAATGGAGAGAGAGCTAAAGAAAGCACTAGCAAGAAGTGCAGGCTCTTTTCAAAAGAATATATCATGAGCTGAAGATTTAGGGATTTAAAAATTGCTTTTCATTTTGTCACATGAAAAATAGTGTAAGATTTTGAACTAGATGATCTCTCATATTTCTTCCAAGTCTAAGATTCTCTGTGAAATTCAAAATGGCTATGTGGTGAGAAGAGCTATTATTTTCAACAGTAATAAAGAGTTCTATCAATGTTCCACTCTTCATTTTATGACTAAGTTGAAACACTTAAGCTAATACAATCATTAGCAATACCATCACACACCTACACACAGACACACACACACGTGCATCCTCACACATGTATGAGTATGAAATACCCAGTGAGTAGAGGTTAAGGACATTTGGGGAGTATAAAATGGGAATAGTCAGTTGATCATTTAATTAGTGAATGCTGCCATTGCACATGAACAGGATAAAGCAAAACCTTATATTTGGCAAAATCTTGATACATGGACAATAGCACTTGGAGAAAAAAATTACAGAGTTAAGAGCCAATTAGAGTTATACATGGTGTTTGGAGAATGGAAGCATGTTTTCAATTACTCTTATCCCAGAGTCAAATATTCAGAGCATGATGTCAGGGCTGACCAAAGCAGCGCTTGGCTCCTCTACTGTTCTGCCTCTTAATCTGCACAGACCCTTTGCCCTGTGCAGGGGAATACTCAGACTTCAGAAGTCCCATGAACTGCCATCTGCAAGCTGGAGATCCAGTTTTAGTCAAACTTTACTCCTGAGGTATAGTTTGAAAAACTGAGAATCGTTGAGCTGATGGTGTTTATTCCATTTAAGTTCTGAAAGGCCTGAGATCCAGGAGGGCTAAGCGCAGAATATTGATGTCCCAGCACAAGTGCCAGGTAGAGAGAAAACCCTACCATCTTCTACTGGTGTGTTCTATCCAGGCCTTCAGCCTCTGTGTGCTGCCCATCCCCACTAGGAAGGGCATGTCCTTTACTCAGTTCACCAGTTCAAATGCTCACCTCTTCCAGACCACCCAGAAATACAGTTCAACCAGCTATCGAGATATCCCATGACCCAGTCAATTGACATGTAAAATTAACCATGACACCTTCATGCACATGTTAGAATCTTTAATGTACTAAACACAAGCACTAAGCATCCCTGCATTCCGTATGAGACTCTGTTCCTGGATGTGGAAATCAAGCAGACAAGTCAAGACCTTGGGATGAATCTAAATATCTTAGGCAGAAAAATCAATGAGGAACCAATTAATGAACTGTGATATATGCGTACCATGGAATATTATCCGCCATAAAAAGTGATGGAGACTTTACATCTTTTGCATTTGCCTGGATGGAGCTGAAGAATAGTCTCCTTAGTAACATATCTCAAGAATGGAAAATCAAAAATCCCATATTCTCAATACTAATTTAAAACTAGCAGATGACTGATAACAGGCTCACATGAGAGAAAAACACAATTAAATTCAAAATTGGGGGAGGGAAAAAGGAAAGGGGCTTGGTAAGCTCCTACCTAATGGGCACAATGTAGGGGTATATGGGGTATACCTCCTGGGTGAAGGACTCAACTACAACTTGGGCTGTACCTACAAGTGCAAAAATGTAACCTAATCATATGTACCCTTATATTGATCCGGAAAACAAACAAACAAACAATGGTGAATCCTTTCTTACATACAGACAACAGGTCCCAATCCAGACATGCTGAACCTGAACCTCCAAGCTCCCTGGCACCTGTTTCAAGGTCAGGCTGCACCAGTTCACCTGACTTTTGCTTTAAAGGTTCTCCATCAGTAAGGCAGAATTCTGAGCACTATCACTTTTCTGCCTGTTACTTACCCATCTATCTCCTCTACTCAAGACATCCATTTATAGAGGGTTAAGTATATTTAGAATCAAAACTTACATGTAAATAACGGTGGCCTACTTTTGACAAATGTTGTTCATTGGTTTCCAGATGTTTTACTTGATCTGGTTTCCAAAGGTGTAGAAGATGAGAGGTATCGCCTTTACAGGAGCTGTCCAAGGATGGGTACCTATAGAATCCCCTAAGTTATAGATTTTTACTTTTAAATAATCCTTTTTTCCCTTGAATATAGCACTTTGCATGTTTTCAATACCAGAATACAAGGTGTGTCAATTAAGTTTGCAAAATCACCCTAGGAAAAGTGTTCCACACCTCATTGCTGAATATCACTATTGTCACCTTTGAAGTACTTCCCTTGGGAAGCTATGCACTGATGCCAGTGCCTAGTCCATCCTCCAAAGCCATTTTAGAACTCTTTTTTCTAGAAGTGTCATCAGAGCCATCATCCTATTACCCTTGAATGTCATAAAAAGGTCTTCCTTTCAATATTTCCTTCATCTTCAGTTAAAGAAAAAAGTAACTGGGGCCAGATGAGGTGAAGCATGTTCTAATATAGTTATTTGCTTACTGACTAAAAACTTCCTCACAGACAATGCATTGTAAAAGGGTACATAGTTGTGATGCAATACTTATGAATTGGTGAAAAAAAGTTCAGATCTAGTGAGAGCAAGATGGCGGCCGAGTAACAGCTTCCCTGCAACTGGGCACTGTGAGTCTGGGGAGATAAGACTCCAGGCATCTCTGGATGGTGGGATCTGCCTATAATCATCCCTTTGAGGATACAGGGAGTCAGCGAGAGACTTCTGGACCCCAAGAGGAGGACAAAAACAGTGGAAAACTGGCAAGTTTGGTTGGTGTGTTCTAATTTGAAAAAGGTAGCAATGGGAAATTGTATTCAAACTAGAAAAATGGAGAAAGAAAGGAAAGAAAAAAAAGAAAAGAAAAAAATCTCTACAGATTTTTCAATCTGTTCAATCAGTGTGTTCAATCAGTCTAATCCTGCTGGCAGCTGTAAGTACAGCAGCAGTGAGACTGCAAACTGGGAAGACCTTACCTGTGAACTCTTTTGGTGTTTTTGGACTTGGCACTCAGTTGAACTGCCTTGGGGAGAGCTTGAGCAGGAGTGCAGAGAACTTTGGGTGTTGTCTAGGGTCCCAGACTGAGCCGCTGAGCCAGACAGAGCTAATAGTGTTCAGCTCTGGGCCACAGGGAGCCATTGTGAGAGATCTGCCCCAGCAAGCTCCGCCCTCAGGGTCGCAGAGCAAGCAAGGATCGGGTGGGAGCTAGTAACCTAGTGACTGAGCAGCCTAAAGGTAGGGACTGAGACGCCTTATAGCCTTAACCCACAGGGGCAGACTGAGACCAATTTTGGCACATTGTGTAAGTGGATAGCCACTTCAGCAGTGATCCCAGCGACAAGCACTTTCCTGGGAAAGCTTCTGCTTAGCCACACTTAGAAGTTTAAAGTGCCTTTTAAAAGGCTGAAGAGAGATTTAGGGTCTCCATCCTGTGGGGTTTGAGAAATCAGCCAAGGCCTCCAGTCCTTTCAGCATTGTGATTAACATCTCATACCCCAGAAGACTACCTGTTACCCAGACAATATTCAACAAGATACATATACTGCTTTGTTTTTGGTTGTTTTGTTGTTGTTGTTAGTTTGATTGTTTTTGTTTATTTTGTTGTTGTTTTGTTTTTTAATTTCAATCTTTTCTGTACAGATTTTTTCTTTTTTTTTTCTTTCCTTTCTTTCTCCATTTTTTTAGTTTAAATACAATTTCCCATTGCTGCCTTTTTCAAATTAGAACTTCATTTTTGCTAGTGTTTCTACCCCTATTATTTGGTTTTTCACCCAATTTTATCCCATAAAGTTTTCTGTTTGCTTGTTTTGGTTTGATATATAGCATTTTTGTCTTTCCTCTCTACTTGGTAGAGGTGGGGTACTGGGTCTGATCAGGTTAGCAAAGAGCTGCTGACCTCAAGGGAACCACTCCACCGGGCATCCACAGAGGTTGGATTTTTTTTTAAGGTTGTGTCAAAGTACCCTACTGTACACCTATGTTGCTCTGTCTCCCTCTTTCTGTGCCTCTCTTCTTTTTGTTAATATTCCCTTTTACTCACCCCCTCTCCTTTCTCTATTTTCTTTTTGTTCTTTATTTTTTTTTCTTTCTTTTTCTTTCTTTTATCCCTTCTTGCTCTTCAACCTTCTCATCCTTCTGGTCCTGTACCAAAAGGACTCATTGAAACCTTTGTCAACAGGCCCGATACCTTAAAGAGCAAGAGGAAGTGAAAGAAAAATTAGGGCAAGGAAACAGATAAAAGAGATCACTCATGAGGAAGAATCAGCAGAAAACTCCTGGCAACATGAAGAACCAGTCCAGAGTAACCCCTCCAAGGGACCATGAGGTAGCTACTGCAGAGGATTCCACCTATAAAGAAATGTTAGGAATGATAGAAAGGGAATTTAGAATACACATGATGAAAACAATGA